>JAPYZK010000011.1:42121-183884 GCA_030522785.1 Platygaster equestris
TTCGTGAACTGGGAAAAAAGCGGGAAAACAATAAATATGAAATGTGAAATCGTCATATTTCGGTAGGGGGAAATGGGGGACGGGAAGGGAAGTTTTGTACTTGCAATTTCCCATTGCATTCCGAACATAGAGCGCATTTAATTACGGGAAAGTTGGATCCGAGCTTTGTTCCGATTAAATGCGTGGAAATGTTTCTTACTCAATTCGATTTGGCTCAATGGATTTTATTACGAGTTTATTGATTTTTACGGGGATAGAAACCAATCCCGTTAATTATATTAGGGAGGGAAAAAATTATTATTTTTGTTATAAGTTGTCAGGAATATCAATTTGGCTGAATTTTATTCCTGACAACGGAACATATAAATGAAAAAATATTTCATCTGCAAGCAAATTTTCGCGGAAAATTGCACTAGAATTTTAAATAATATTCCAATCATAATTTTGATCGGAAATAACATCGTAAAAGATTAGAAAATTGTGATTGAATGCGAATTCAAGTTTGTCTAGACAGAAAATTCTGAATGAGTAAGAAAAATAAGACTGAGAATAATAATTATGATAAGAAATTATCACCAGAAAAAGAAATTATTTTTCTAATTTATCAAAGTGTGAAATTTAAATTGAAAGGAATATAGGTAATTTAAAATCAAATCAAATAATTCAACAGTTTGAATTTTTGATTAAAAATTCAAAAAATGTTCCAAAAACACTTTTTATTTTTCCATCGTTATGAGTACCTTGAAACATTCTCATTTTTTGCATTCCCCCTTTCATTTTTTTCTTAAATCCACACTCGAGTCTCCCGAGGGCGAAGTGAATGTAAAATTCACGAGTCTCCCTTTGTAAATAATCCAGGAGAAAAAAGTCGCGTAATAAACCAACTTCACCAAGACACAACGTGTGAGAATCGACTCAAGAGGAAGTTGTATTATTCAAACTTCATCACTTGGAATAGTTGAGTAACTCCTCATGAACGTTGAACGAGACTCGTTAATCGAGTATGCAACGTAGATTTTACAGCTACATTATACGTGTTTCGAGCTTCATCTTCGTTCGTTTTTCCTGAAGAAAATGAGAGATGAATACACAATGAAGAATGAAATAAATGATGAATCGAATTCATCAAGACTGGTGACGGGAGTTTTCTGCAGAAACGAAAATTCCGAGTTTTGAAAAACAGTATCAGAGAAACTTTCGAAATTTTGATGCCGAAATTAAATTTCGTAATCAAACAAACAAATGTAAAAACTCCGGAAGTTCTGGAGAATTTCGAGGTTTTGAAGTTTAAGAGTTCAATAATTTTCGGAGTTCTTGGAATCTGTCACTTCTGGAGTTTTTGAGTTTTGAAGAATTATGGAAAATTCTAATGAACTGTGAAATTCAGGAACTTTTACACTTGGAAAAAATTTTGCATTCAAGCATTCAAAAATTAGAAAATTATCAATCACACATTTATATCGGAAAACTCGAAGTAATCAAATGTGAACATTCAAGAAGTACGATTAAAAACCCCATCAATGGAAAAAAATCCAAAATCCAGTGACTCGCTATTCGAATTTGCAAATACACGTATTCAAACATCGGAGTTCAACAATTGTCCAATCAAAATCGAAAAATGAATGAAAATAAATATTTATCTCGTATTTCACCTCGTTACTCCCCCAGAATAACCAATCAAAAGACAGTAAACAATATCGAATTCAACCCCAGAGTATCGAGTTTCAATTTCAACCTCCATCCCAAACCACGAAAATTTCTCGCCGTTTTGTTCTCGCCCCATTTTCATCACTAAATAACAATCCGGAAACCTGACAAAGCGAGGTTTCATCAGACGAGAAAAAAGGAAAAATCACCATTCCATCCATCACACGAAAGAAAACTGTGAATCATACAGAGACATCAATGAACAACGCGAGGTTGAGTGAATAATGGAGAAAGTAGATGTACAGTGGGAAAGGGCTAATGGGTGTTGCAGATGCGGATTTCTGCTGTGGATTACGATGGCCTGGTGACGCCGATACCCTGACTAACCAGACGACGAATCTTAACGAGCCGAACGAGAACCTGAACAAAAACCACTACACGCCGCACCAACACCTTCGCACTCACCTTCGCGGTCCGTCCCAGTGCTACTTCGTAACCTTTAAAAACTATTCCTTCGTGTCGTTTCACACCAGTTTATATACCGCTGAAGTCGAACCTTGCTTTCGGCCTGACTATTAAAGGAAATGCAAGATTTTTTCGATTACTATATATTTTTGGATATTTATAGAGATTTCTAGACACTTAAATTGGTTGACAATTTTTTTTTTATAGTACCCAATTTTTGCCAGATTTTCCAGAAACACTTGATTATTAATTTTTTGCATCCAAAATTGTAGGGTTTTCCCATAGTTGTGTGTTTACTGAATTTAGAATTATTCGAATCTTTGATTTTCATATCAGAAAATTAGCCGAATTAGAATTTCACATCCAACTTTGTATTTTCAAGTTTTCTCTTTGATTTGATTTTTTTCCGAGCTTTGAAATATAGAATCTAAAAAAAATCTGTGAGAGTTCCAAAATTCTGAAGAACTAATTTATAAGAATTTTGGAATACATATCTATAATTTTGTAACCGACACTAAAAAATATTTTTGAATTCGTACAGGCAACAATTATTCATTTTTCATGAAAAATTCTGAAATTTAATCGAAATCCAATGATAATGGTGTTGGCATAAGGCAACAAATTTTTATCATGATCCTCTCATGTTCAGACCAGAAACTTTCGAATAGATCCTTATTCACGTCAAAGTTTTGACAGCTCTTACAAAATGTTTGGTTGGACCGGCAAAAAATGACATAGTTTTGCGTCTGATTATAATATTGAATCAATCAAACTTTTGCACAATTAACAAAAATTTTCCTCTCGGTTAAACTTTTGAATGCGTCCGGGAATTAATTGGGATGACTAAATCTTGACTCGTACCACTGATTTCTATACTCGACCGAAAACGTGTCCCTAATTGTACTATAAAGATTGCTCAGGATTATGGAATAAACGTGGTATATATAGAAATTAATTTTTATAACGTGTAGTATGATTTGAATCATACGAACATTTTAAATATCATATTTTGAAGAGAAATCTACTTGTTCGAAATTCCTAGGAAATTAGACGCGTTGAAATATGAATTCTATAATCCTCCAAAAATCAGACCGAGATAGATATACATGATTTTGTTTTCAATGTAATCAATTTTTTTCAATATCCTAAACAGTTTTTTAACAATCACGGGTTTTTTTTCGCAACAAACATATAGTTGTCAAAAAATTGGTTGGGACATCAAAAAAAAAGAATTGAATAAATTTGAAAAAATCATCAATACTAACCCAACGAAAATCTACTCCATTAATGAATATCTGTATTCCGCCAATTCGGGTATTAAAATGTGACTGATTTAATTACCAAACGTGCATTTACATATGCATTTTTCATCACATAATTAATAATACAAAAAATGACAATAGAGTAAAAAGTACGCACTTTTTCCACGATGTAGAATATATTTCGTACGTGTTTATTTTACTTGATGAAATTCGTACTAATTTCAACGGATCAAAAAAAGTGAAACTCTCGAATCCAAAAAGTTTGCGAAATTCTACGCCAATTAGCAATAAGTCACATCCCCGCTAGCCCGTTTTCGCCGGGCGCGATTTTATTTACAAAACCACTTAACCAATTGCCGAGATTGGAACTCTCGTTACATCCATCGCCGCGAGCTCCTCTGTCTGTTTGACCGAGAACATGAAAAGTGAGACCCAATCGTGACCCAATTGCTACCCAATTGTCGCATGTGCACAAGCATGGCTCTGACGAAGCTTCAGCGGCTCAAGAAATTACGCGAAAATTCGATCATTCGCTTCGAAAATCCCGTTCTCGCCCGATTCTTCAACGGTGATGGAATTTTCGCAGCTTGTTAAACTTGTTCCGAGCAGCACAAAACTGAGTAGATTAGAAATTAGAACAAAAGAGAAATTAGCGAAGAATTTACGAGGAAACATTAACAACGCTTGGATTATTTTATAGGGAGAAGATGACTTTCGGATGGCGAAAAACGACGTTAGAATAGGATTCCAATTTTAGTACATTCGAGGTGTTTAGTTTATCTTGCACACTGTGTTACACGAATTTTTGTATTTTCAAAATGGAGTTTGAGGAAATTCATGTGGTTTTGGTGTGTGTTGCAGGTACTTTGACTGTCAACGTGAGTGTGTTGCTGCTGAGCCTGGCGTCGCCTGATGAATCAAGCTTGGTAAGTAAAATTTTTTTTACAGTGGTTTTTTTGTTTTTATCGAAATTTCGAGGTTGGGGGAGGTATTTTCGGGGTAGGGTGGTTAGGTTTATGATAATATTTTATTGATAATGCATTAAAAAATGATGAATGTTCCGAGAGTTCGATACAGATCAATCGCGATTCGATCAATTTCGGAAAAATCTAAAATTGTTGATAGTTATGCGAAGTTTACAAAAATCTTTGGAAAATCGAAAAATTTCCGAAGAATCCAATAAAATTCTTGGGAATCATTGAAATTTAGCATTTTTATTTAAAACAGATTATCTATTGTCTTTTTAAATTTGTTAAAAGTTCTCAAAAGGTATGATTATCCTCAAAAATCTACAAATTGTGGGTTTCCGTACCCATTTTTTAAACTTATAAAAATCCCACATGAAATTACCACGATGCGAAAAAATTCTCGTAGGATAAAAGTCAAAAATGTAATGCACTGAATAGGAAAATATATTTCCGGCAAAATATGCGCTGCGGGAGAGAAAAAAAAATATGAAATCTCCGTTGCAGCATAAAACCCTCGCCCAAAGTTGCTCGGATTCTTATCAGCTCTCTCAGTAGGTAAAAAGCGTAAATAACCGCGCAAAGAGAAAAAGCACTCCGGAGAGAGAAAGAGAATTGCACTCGTGGAAAAGCACTAGAAATGTGGAAAACGCAACTTTCTTAACGACCCGGTAACAACAACTAAAAATAGCGGGAGACACCAAAACGCTGTCGGGGTTAGAGCACTATTCATTTATGTAACGCCAAATTGTCGTGCAATATTCGACATTTGATAATGAAAATAGAAAATAAATTCGACAATCTTCTTATCAGTTTTTCGGAAGATTTATATAATTTTGAGGGTGTTAAATTATTGTTGATTTTTTATATGAATGTATTAGTGTTTTCGAAAACTTAGGACGATGTATGAAAATCTGGAAAATTTGAAAATAGAATGGAATCTCATGAATTTCTCGAATCTTTTCAAATTGAAGTTGGAATTGTCCAGAGTTCTCAAAATTGCGGAAAATTACAAAATTGCTTAGAGTTTCGAAATTCTCAAAATTTCGTTAATTATTGAAGTTCTCAACATTTAGAAATCTCCAACATTTTCTGTAGTTAAAAGTTTTTAAATTTTTTAAATTCAACTTTACTTTTTGTCTAAGCTCTTGAAGCAAATCGAGTCTATTTTGGAGAGCTTCATTCAAGCAGAACTGTATTATACAGACAAACTCGGCTATGACATTTCCTGCATTAAGTTGGGCGCTAGATTCAAAGTGGAAATGATGCGAGTGATTGCGTATGAATGACACAAGCGCCACGTATTATATTAATGTTTGACGCGGCGCATTATGAAGTACGCGAGTAGATGCTTTGCCGAGGAGTGCGTTATGCCATGCACCGTGTATAAATAAACCGCAATGTGGTCAAACAATGAAAAACTCGTAAAATATCACGGGGAAATTAATGCTCGGGATATGGCCAGTTTTTGTGTGAAATGCTTCGACATTTAGTTACGAATCCTGCAAATTTCAGGAATTATCACTAGCTCGATCAACTGTTAAAAATTTTCAAAAATTCATAAAGAGTTCAGTGTTTCATAAAACTTTTCGCAATATCTCGAAGATTTTTGATTTTTTAATTCGTGAGAAGTTCGATGAAATTCCGGACAATAGAAAAGAAAAAATCATAAAATTGACGTTCAACATTTTTCTTTATGTACTCTTGCGAAGCTTATCGGACGTAGGAGGAAATTTCGGATATGAAAGATGAACATATCGATCCTCGAAAAATCCAAGCGTCCGTCCGCTATTTTCCGCGAGAGAAAACTGGGTGTGAAATTCCATCGTAGCCGCGACGGGGATCGAATCGGTCCTGTCGCTCGCGAAACCGCGTCACGGGATTACGATAAGCCTTTGATTTTCCTCGTCGAGTTTTTTTCTCCCGAGAGAAAAGGTGAAAAGTTTACGCGACAGAATACTTCGGGAGAAACAGTTTTAACGAGCGTTAGAATGATCTTGTAAGGAGCAGTGATTTTATTGGAAGAATAGTGAGGTAGCGCAATACGCAAATTATGTTGTAAAAGATTGATATACAAATTTAAAAGATTTCAATCAATTTTCGATGATATGGTGAAAACTAAATATTAAATCGCTTTTTCAACGTGGTTTTTTTCGAAATAGTTTTTATGGTTGTTTATAAAAGTGACAGTCCTTTCATGATATTTTAATCTATATTATATGTACACTTGATAAAAACTATCTGAATTTTATTTTGAGGAGTTTTGAACATCTCCGAAATTCCGAAAATATCTTTGAATTATTTGCCTTGGTGTATAAAAAATTCCTTCGCTTAATTTACGAGAATCATTCAAAAATTTCAGAATACTTCATAAATTCTGCATGGTTTAATTAATGATTGATACTCTTTTATTTCAATCTCGCTGAATTTCTTAAACTTCTTATTTAATTCGTGAAAGTTCACAAAAATCTTGACAGATTCCATTTCCGGGTCGAACCTGGCTCGAAACTTTACCGGAGTGGAAGAGAAATGGTGTTATTGAAGTGTTGCAAGATCAGATTTGCATTGATGCATTGAACGGCGCAAAATTCGCGACGTTGATGCATCACTGTAATTCAGAATCTTCATTAACTTTTTTTCGCGGATCATGAAAGTTCCCTATTCGGTTTCGCGAGGAACTGCGTATTAGTTTTGGAAAGGATGATTTTGTAAAAATGGAGACGCAGCGATTTTGAAATTTACAACCGAGAAATTGTGATTCCGGTGCAGGAACAGCATCAATCGAAGTGTCCGCGAAACTTGGTTCGACTTCTTTTCTTGCACTTTTTGACGATAAAAGTTGGAGAGCTTTTGCGGTCGGAAGTTTCGGAAATGGATCGCTGTGGAAATGTGGTCATTTGCTTTGGGGATTTTTTTTTTTTTCTTTCAGAGGTTTCAGAAATATTTTAGAACGAATTTCCGGATTTTAGAATGTTGAAATGCTTGAATCGGAATTGTAAAGTCTTGAACTGTTTGAATTTCCTGTTCTGAACTTTTTGAGTTTCCGTAATCACGATTTTTCTGATTTTTGAAATTTTTAATTGATTATTTTTTATCCTGAAATCTGTGGATGTACGAATTCGAATTTTTAAATTTTGAAGATATTGATTAACGATTCATGAAATTACGAAAGAATCGATGTTTTTGTTTGTTTAATGAGAATGTTTAAAAATAAAATTCAAAATATTCTGAATTTTAAATGCCAAGCACGGTAAAATTTCGAAGTTTGTAAGAAACGTTTCTGAATTTTCCGACGTTTTGATGAAAATCGACGAGTTACTGGAGGCTAGAATTTAAAAATCTTGGAATTAAGATCTTGATTTTTAAAAACTAGTATAAAAACACAAAAAATCCTATCACGGTCAAAAAAATATTAGAGGAGGGCGGTAATATTATATTCTCTCTTTCCCCAAACAACTGTTGCTGCGGGGAAAAAAGGACAGTTGCGTAGTTTCCCAGTTTCCCAAAAAGTACATACATTAATAATAAAAATGATGTATAATAACAAAATTATAATCTGAAAATTTTCAAGTTTGGTTTGTTCATCAAATTTCTAAACACTGTCCACAATAGTTGTATATTTATATTATATAATAATATTTCATATCACAGTTTTTTATTCAAACTCGAAATTCCTGAAAATCTTACAATCACGAAATTTGGACCCATATTTTTTTCTTGAACCAAAATCACTTACCCTCTCGAGCGAACAAGCGAGTTCCATTAAGCGTAGCGCAATTTCGAGATGAAAAATCTTGTAATGTCCGTGAAACGTCGTAGAAATACGAGGTGGAGTTCCTGCTGCAGCAACAGTGGTACGACCCACGGCTGCGTTACAGCAATAAATCACGTTACGAGTTCCTCAACGCGATCCACCATCACAACGACATTTGGCTACCGGACACATACTTCATCATGCACGGAGACTTCAAAGATCCCCTCATACCGGTCCACTTCGCCCTGCGCATTTATCGCAACGGCACCGTCAACTACCTTATGCGGTATTTATTCATTCATTGTGTAACTTAATAAAAAAATCGAAAAGGCAATATTATAAATAATTGAACAAGTATTGTATAATTTGCTATATTTATCAACTCAACATTCGAGATGTGGGAAATTTTGAATATTTTACATTTTAGAAACCGAAGAATTCGAGTATTTTACTTTATGATTTCCAAATATCGAAATTTCGATGAGATTGATAATTTACGAACTTAAAAATTTTTCATTCTATGTAGTGTCCAAATTCATAAGTTACAGAGTTTGTGAACTTTGAATGTTTGTTTTGAAAATCGGAAGAGGCTAATTCAAACATCCAAATTTCTGAAAATTTGAAACTTTGACGGTTTAGTTTTGTAAAATTGAAATTTTTAATTCTGGATTAAATTCGTGGTCTCAATTTTTTTTCGATTTAGGAATTTAAAAATACGAAGTAATAAGCCTTTCTGAATTGATACATTTTTTGAAATTTTGACTCCGAATTTTGGAAAATTTCAATTGAAATATTTATACAGTTTACAAACTTGTATTCAGAAATCCTGAAATAAGAAAATTCAGTTTTTTTACTGAAATCGATCGTTTTTCGACTGAAACAATTACAGGAAATCATTTGATTACCCTTCATTAATCATATTTAGTCATGAAAATATGCAAATTACGTTAACCAATTTAGTATTCAATATTTCTAATCATTCCAAATATTTTAATTTTTCACGATTATGATTCATGGAGGTTCATGAAATAATTTGTCATAATTTTCTATACATCGGTAAATAAAACATTCTGTAACTCGTGGAAATTGAAAAATTCGAACACGAACAATCAAAAACACCCGAATCTGATCAGTAGAACTGGATTCAATTTCAATATTCAATATAATATGAACGATCAGCTCACGTTTATTCGAAAAATCCATGTATTTTCATCCCACTGACACGACTGGAATTTTTTTTCAATTCTGAAGTTTATGAGACTGTTTTTTTTTTTTTTTACTAATAAAAACGAGCTATTTCGCTGTCGAAGAAAAACCTGGATTTTGTTTGCTTAAGGAACTATGTACTATTTCTTTTCAACGCTACTCAGCCTTTTGATGCCACGACCCTTTTTTACATTTATCTTCTAGGAGGTCTTTTTCCATTAGAAAAATCCCGTTTTGTCGTGAAAAATAGAAAAAAAGTTTTGATGATATCAGGCGAACAGCGAATTTTTTTCGAAAAATAGATTCTGACTCATACATTCACATTCGTGGTTCAATAGAGTGAGCGAATCAAATTTGTATGATATTTATTAATAAGTTCAAACACCTGAATAATTTTTAAGATGCTATAGTTTTATAAATAGGGTCTAATTTTCATGAATACCAATGCAACATAACTTTAGTTCTGAAATTTGAGAAATCTAAAACAAAATAAAATGATAACGAAAATGTGAAATGAAACAAATAGTAATAAAAATGGATAAAATTTCCCTAGCCATCGATTACATCGTAAAAAACGTAATTTTTCACAGTTACTCCATTTTTTGATACAAAAACCGTTGTCTACTTTTCGATGTGTAAAATTAAACAATAGGATTTTGTCTGTTTCAGGCGACATCTCATTCTTTCATGCCAGGGTAGACTTAACATATTTCCCTTCGACGACCCTCTGTGTTCATTCGCTATCGAGAGCAGTGAGTATTCCAACACCTTAAATATTTTTTACTTGCCAATTCATTAAACGACAGCCAGAATTACAGAATATATAGAACTCAACTAATGGTAGATATCTATGATTTATTATGAAAAAAATGCACAAATCAAGACTTCAATGATTTCCAAAAGACTTACATGGAAATGATTCCAAGTATTTACGAAATTTTATGAATGAAAAATTGTATCTAAAACAGTCAAAAAATGCATTTACACAAAAAAAGGCCAAATAAATTTAAAAACAGAATTCCCGAAAAATAAGTCAGATTTTTTATTTTGAGAATGAACATTCAAATCGATAATACCCTGATTCGCTGTCAATTTCGTATTCGAAAATGATCATAGTCATTGTTAATATCCCAAATTCAACTCCCCCCCCCCCCCAGATTTCAATACTATTTCCCAAATAACGAAAATTACCTCGAGTTGATGAGCGGTCACCGCGAACTCGTGAAGTCGTATCGAAGCTAAATTAAATTGCGCCGAACGCATATAACAGGCCTTCGGGACGTCAATCAATAACAGCGGAAAACGAGAAATGAAGTGTGCGTAATTAGATTAACGTAAAACGATGAATGGGTAAATAGTGCACGGCACGTCGCAGAAATATCGCGTGACCTACAAAGATTATGAATTCGTCGTGTCACGCGCTTGCGCGTGTTAATTCTGCAAACGTACGTGCACGCTTCGTATTATTTTCCCCGGGATGCGAACTTTCATGAAGGTCACGTTGGTACCGTTTTTTGACCGTGGTCGATGTTTTGGAGAGCTTTTAAAATCGTCAACAAGGAAGTTTGAAGTTTTGGGGATTGAGGGGTTTGGGAATTTGAAGCTTGTGAAGATATAAAGTAGAAATCTTATATTAGGGAAGATTTGGAATATTCAAATTTCTATTTTTCACTCCGAAAAAGCTAGATTCCGAGTTTTTAGTAGGTACTGATCACTGAATGTTGTTTATTATCCGTTTGAATTTTACGATGTTCAGATGGAAACCTGCAAGTTGTTAAAACGTAAGATAACAAAATTTTCAAATTTTTTTGTTTTTGTTTTGAAAAGAATTTTAGATTTCTCGGGGGTTTTTAAGGATTATCCAGAATTTGCCGTTTTAAAAGAACTAGATATTTATTGAAATTTATGCAAATTATTTTATATTTTCGGAAATTCTGTTCTATTTTTGTAAATTATACAACATTTTTGAAAATTCATCCTAGTCTTCTATATTTTAATTCTGGAAGAATTAAAATTCTTCTCCCTCTCTCTCTCTCACACAAAACGACTGTTCTGGTGAGAGGGAAAAGGACAGTTGCGTAGTTGCCTGTTCCCATTATTTCGCGATTAGGGCAAGAAAAAAAGAGAAGACGTTGTGAAGCAAAGTGATAAACGGCGAGAATAAAAAAGCAATTTTCCGTTTGTAGTTTCGTGACGGAATGATTTTTTTTGCAGTATCGTACGAGCAGACGGCGATCAGGTACGTGTGGAAAAACGACGAAGACACGCTGCGCAAAAGTCCGAGTCTGACAACGCTGAACGCTTATCTCATCCAGAATCAGACAATCACGTGTCCGGTAAAAGCAATGTGGCGAGGTGAGTGGAATTTATGTGCTCCGTCAAAATTGTCCTTTTTTTACTTTCTATCGACGCCATTTTTTATGTTTGTACTTGCGGTGTCTAGGAAAATTAGCTTTTGCGATGCCGAATTAAAAATGGTAAATTCATGATACGGTTTGGGCACCCATTTTTTGTTGGAGCATCAGAATGCTTTGTTGAACTTACAAAAAGTTATCGAGAAATACCGAAAAATTGGGAGTTGGCCATTTTTAATAGCGAATAAGTCGGAATTTGAGGAGCTGAATAGTTTGCTTTAGAGAAAAATGGAATATTTTTAGAAAGATTCGATTAGCGAATTTGATTTGTTGAACGTTTTATGTTGGATGGTTTTTTTTTAAACACAGACACATTTTTAGAAAAAAATGTTTACCGATGTACAGATGAAATTTCGATCGATTATTTTCGGAATTTTGGTTCAGGGTGTTCGGTGAGGTCGAATTCTGAATTGAAATTATCACGTTGCTTAATTTTTCATCCCACCGTTTGAAATGTTTATTTGATTTTTCAATTTGAACATTCCAACATTCTTATCCAGACCTCATAAGTGCGTAATTTTGATATTCAACCATTTTTAGGTCTGGAGTTTGAGATTCTGATTTTGTATTCGTATATAAAATCGTCGTATAAAAAATACATTTTTAGCCTCGAAAATCCAAAATTGTCTCTCCAATCCGCTTCTTTCATCAATTTTCGGGATATTTTCATACTCATTTGAAAATTTTTTCACCCAGATCCATGGAGGTATTGAAAAAACCGTAGAAAATGAAAGTTCTTTACGGTTTTTTCGGAGACTCGATCTCAGAAACGGCTAAGTTTCAAAATATCGAGCTAAAAGAAACCGAGAGAAATGAAAATCTAAAACTCTCATAACTCAAAATTGTTCCAAAATCACATATTTTTCAGAATTTCCAAACATTTGAATTTCTTTGGAATGTTCAATTTCCAAGTTTTCTCAATCGTTACAATATAAATATTTCTAAATTTCACGAAATTTTCAAATTTGTCGAAAATAACGATTCAGCATTCCGAAATTTTCCATCTTCTTAGAAAGATGTTATAAATTTTCGAAATTTTACATTTCCAAAGTTGCATAATTTTGAATACTTATTAAATCCTTTTGAATTTCGTATTATTCAAAAATACTGCAATGTTTCTAATTTCACAGATTTTCTTAACTTCTTAAATTTTTCGAATTTTTCGAATAATTAAATACTCCAAAAATTTCAATAATTTTCCATTTCAAGGTTTTTTTTTGTTTTTCCAATTTTCAGTATATTTTCATTCTGTTTCTTCGAATAGAATTTTCCTTATCTTCAAAATTAAAATTTTTCGATGTTTTATGAAATGACGAAATTTTTCGAAATTTTCAATGTCAATTTAATTTGATTAAAACTATCTAATCCTTACTGTGCCCGGTTTCTTCCACCTCGACTTTTCGAAATTCAGGCTTTTTCAATGCCGCCAGGGTTGCAGGGTATCAAGTGAAAGCGCGCACAGCTCAAAAAATAGTACAAATCGTTTTCTTAGACAAAATTCCTCAATCCATTAATTTTGTCAAAGTCGGAATTTTCAACACCCAACAGGATAATAAAATCTGTACATAGTCGTCAAAAAACTCTAAACATTCTCCTTTCTGAACACCTTTATTACAGAAAACAAAATTCCTCCCTTATCCAAGTCAGACTTATTTTTCCAAAACGCACCGTATTTTACCGAGCCGAGAAGAAAGCTTTTGTAGGTGAGAAAACAGTGCAGCCCAGATCGATAACGCGAGAGAGCGCTTCTTTTTCTCTGTTCCTTTCAACCGCCAAAAAATGGAGGTAATCTAAATTCAGGGGACCTGAGCCAGCCAGATAAAGGCTCGAGAGGGATGCCAAGATCTTTGACCTACCTGCGCTTTAACTTGACCGCCCGTGCTTTATATTCAACCTAACTTCTTGAACGAACATTACAAAGTAAAGTTCACTTCTCCCTCTCGTACCGGAGTTATAATTAACTCACGAATTTCAAACGACGTCATAAAGTTTCGACAAAAAACCAACAGACACGCACACACACGTACACTTCCCTAATTAAACACGTAATCAACATAATTCACCGTTTTAACATACTCTCGTGATTGAAAAATGAAAAAGTTTGTGCATGTAGACATTAGCGCTTTTTCGTATGTGAATCATCCCTGGTGAGTCGAATTTTCGTTTTCATGCATTTTTGTATTTGTAGTGCGATGAAAATTTCGGCATTTTCTCATTTTCATGTGTGGAATGGAAATGGTGTCACCGTTGTAACGCGAATACTTGATGATTGCTCATGATTTCATTTTCTCCCGCTGAATTTTATGTTGTTCTGTGGTTTTTCGTGCGAAATCACGAGATGGGAGTTCGTTGACTGACATACAGATGCGAAATATTTTTTTTTTCCTCTGGGAAACGGATAAATTGTACAGGCAAATATTTACATTTTCGACAGCACGGAACCTGACTATTTGCACACGAAATGAGTGGACTTGGAAAGCGTGCATGTTGGCGGGCGATTTTATTAGAAATCTGATAGAATTTTAGAAATTGGCAATCTTGGTCCCTGTCTCGCGACGTGGTTCGTCTCAAGGTGGTTTTAAGCTCTTGAAATTCACTCTTATTCGCCTGGACTCGACTGGTGACTCTAAAAAACCTTATTCAAAATGATGAATCGAATCAGTGACTTGTTTTTTATGAGATTTCGTCATTTTTCTTCAAGTTGATACATTTCTTCAGATCATTTATCGTAGCCTTTTTTTCTTACTTGTTCATTTCTTTTTCTTCGATTTTTATTTAAGATCAATTTTTGTTCTCGTAATGAAACATGCTTGGTGTTATTTTTCGGTTTTTGAACACAAATGTGAATGTCCCGAGAATGAGGTGAATTTTCAAGGATTTTCGTAAAAAGTTTGGTTTTAACTTATGTGGACATTCATGAGTACGTATAACTGAGACACTACTCTTTACTAACGATTACGATTTTCTTGATGAATATTATGTTCCTTAAAAAGATCGATCTCGTGAGCAGAGGTAAGTGTTCTGGAAATTGACTACGTTTGAATTCGGAGATGAGAACTAGGTTTAGAGTTAGGTTTTTTGTTGTTATCATTTATAATTGTTTTTTTTTAATCTACATTTTTATGATGTATCTCAAAGATCGAATTTTAGAGCACTTATTTCCATAATTGTAAAGAAGCACAAGATATACTATTTTGAAGGCATTTCATTCGCAATTCCAAAGATAATGAGGAATTAAATTTTCAAAAAATATGTAAATTCTTTAGATTATATTTTCTTTTTCTAAAACATTTTCTTTGCAAACGCCAGACCAGTGTTGCCCTGGTTGTTCTTGCAAAATTTTTATTTACATATATTTTTTTCCTCCAGAGGAATGAACATTTTTGGAACAGAATTTACCGGACAGTTTCGCAATTGTAGCATAAAATATGTTTATTCGAATTATTTATTGGCAGTGGTGTCAAAAATTTCGATTCAATATGAATGACCCCAACCCAACCTGGGGTAATTTCATGGTTTCAAAAATATTTCTCAAGTTTCCTTGATTTCCAAATATTATGAACTAGGAAAGGTTTGTCGATCATTTTTGAATTCCAAGAATTTCGAGATTGTTTCAATGTTTCTTGGAATCCCCAACAAATTTTCAAAAATCTGAATCTTTTTCCGTATTTTTAGAACTTTATAAAAATTTTGAAAGACTGAAAATATCCCAGAATGTTCGTGGAAAACAATAAAACTTCTGAAAATTGCTTCAAACTATGAAATTATGTCCAGGTTTTTGATTGACAAATTCTAATAATCCACTATCTTCGCAAAATTCTTGTACAATCACAAAAACTCGTTAATCAGTCGTAACAACAGAGAACTAAGAAATATAACTGAACAACTAATGTACTGCTGGTCGAAAATTAACAACGAACAAAAATCGTAGTTTATAGTGCGCACCTAGCGGAAGCTCTTGATTGATGATATTTCTGGCCCTCATTTTAACCTGAATTTGAGAGAAATCTCTCTCACTTTATAACTCGGTGAACATCTAATGAAGCTTTTTTTCGCAACTCCACTGAATAACAAAGGGTGAAAGTTGCAATGCCGAAAACCAGGAAAATTCTAAAAAATCCAATATTTTTAAAAGTTCAAACAACTAAAAAATGAGAAATTGTATCAACAATTTTTGAATGAAAAACACCGATCAAATTGAAAACCAAAATACAAAGAAACTACGAAAACTTTCCAAATGAAATAATATCAAAACCCGAAAAACCCAAGTTTTGAGAAATCATAACCATTCTCGAAATAATTCGAATATTTCATAATTAAAACCTCTGTATTACGCTTCAAAATTTCCTGGATAAAATAATGGTGAAAAAACGATGCAAAACAAAATAGAATGAAAGTCAAATTACGGAATTGGAATCTAACGAGAAGCAGGAAGGGGCTGGGGATAAATGAGATCGATCGCGACATGAATGGAGATTAAAATGCTCCACCTGCGCCGAGTAAATTAGGGTCGAAATAATTAATAGAACGCTTGCTTGGCTTGAGACACGGGAGGTTGCGAAAATCGCCGGGTTTCCTGGTGAGTTGCAGCCTCTGCATCCTTATCTAGCATCGGCCCGACCGATAATGGCGTCGGTATCGTTGACTGCCAATGGCGGCGCGCCAATGTACACGACGTTATACGTACGCAAAATCGCCGCTTCATCATGAGCTAGCCTTGAAGCCTTGAGAAAGCGACCACAGTGTTGGGCTGGTTTTGCTGCTTGGTCTACTAAACTCTTAGAAAATATCCCAAATTTCATACACTTACAATATAGGTGATTCTCCAGAAATCGTGAAATTTTGGACAACTTGAATCTCGAGAAATTTTCGAGCTTTTTTGATAGAGGCAAATTCAGTTGCATAGAGCTTTTCAACATTCTCACCAATTTTTTAGAAGCTACATTTTTTCCATAGGTCCTGTGAGGTTTTGAAAAAAAAACAATTTATTTGTCAATTTTTGAGATACTGAATTTTTGAAATTGCGTATAAATTCGCAAAAAGTTTAACAAATCTGAAGAAGCTGTCAAGATTAGCTGAAATTTGAATTTTACATAGCGAAGACGTCAAATTGTACGATTTCCATAGAATCACCAACATACGAAAAAACTTATATAATTTTATTATTATTCTTGTCCTATTCAATCGAAATTATCTTGTCCACAACTCGTGAATTTTCGTCAAAAATTTGGTTTACAATTTCATCAAACTGAGAACTCGAAAGTATGAACATTTTGATCCCAAGTTCCGAAAAGTTACGAATTTGAACATCTCAAAATATAAATATTCAAAGAAAAATTCCGAAATGTCGGTACATTTGAATTCGAAGGTCCCAAAAGATCGAGACCACGAATTTAAATACATAATTTGACATCCATATTCGAAATTCTATCGAAATTCGTCAAATTTGAAGGCTTGAGAATTCCAAACAAAAATATCCGAAAATTCTAATCGAGCAACTGAAATTTCGTGTTATCAAAAATACACTAAATTTGTGGATTTCGGGATTCAAAAATGTTCACATTTCGTCCGTCCAATATACAACCTTTCAGCTGAGTGATCACATCATCCAGTGAATTTCCTGTTTTTCGATTGCAATTTCTTCACTCTATAAAATCTAGTAAAATTTCCGAAATGCTAAACGCCCTCATGGAAAAATACTGTTTTGAAACAACTTTTATTGGAACCAAACTTAGCTAAAATTGGCTGTGGAGCAGGACGAGAAAAAATTCCATTTTCTGGCTAATGATACTAGAGTAATTGTTAGAGAACTTTGCATAATTGAATTTCTCGCGATGTCTCTGCAAAACACTTTGATTTCATTTTGCACTCTAGTTTTATCCCATAGCTAGTTAACAGTCTTTTCTGCAACTAACTTTTTTTACGTGATTTTCTGTACTCTTTAAATCTAAACTTGCACGAGAAAGAATATATTTTTTCTATCCTCAGATTTGTATTGTGATTTACCATCAATTCCCATTGCAAGAATATGCTAAGAACTACAAAAAATATTTCAGAAAATGTTTGTCAATTCAAGATTTTTAGGTGTTTTCACATTATATTTTTATGGTTTTGAATTCTCAAATTTTGAGTTTACATTTTTCAGATTTCTCATTTTTATTTTAAAATTACGTAATTTTGAATTTATTGGTTTTTTATTTGAGAGAAAATTCTAGAAATGCTGAGAAATGGATGAACGTTCTCAGAAATTGTCGAAATTGCGACAAATAGTTAAATTTTAATGCGATTCGACGTTCTCCAGAGACGAACTAAATGTGAATTCCTCATATAATAGGAAAAAAATATTACATACAGATCTTGAACTCCATAAAATGATCACGATTCAATACCATCCTAATTTTAATGTATTTTTCTATGAGGGTACGTGCTTTTTACCGAAAAATGAGAGGTTAGAACGATAAAGATAAAAAAGGATGAGAAAAGGAAATATCGTAATAGAGTAAAAAAATGCTAGAATAGCGGAGGCCGGTGGCAGATCGCGGCTGTTCTGTTACAGCTGACGGACAGTTGATCATCGACTACGAGGACGAGTTTGACGATTTCGGGGACTCAAAATGTCATCTTTGTCAAAGAAGATTCGAGGAACAAGGTAAAGCTCCCCCGAGGAAGGGCCAAAACGAGAGCGAAAGAGAGATTGAGAAGGGACCAAGCTTACCAGCCCGTGAGATTACGCGGACCCTTTTTCTTTTTGCTTTGACGATCTTTTGACCTCTTTATTTTATTTCGTCCTAGCAAAAAACAACAACCCCCCCCCCAACCCTTTAATTTTACGACCCTTCTGAACTCAGGAACATTATTCAACCAACTTTTGTGCGTCATTTACTTACGAATATTTTTAATTATTCGCCCATTCTGGAGTTTTTGTTATTTTATTTCAAATTTGTGTACTCGTTAATGGATTGTATCGGAACTCGAAAAATTCGGAAAGTTCATGAGAAATTCCGAAGGTTGTTTTAGAATTTGAAAAATATATTAGCACATTAGGGGTCAGAAAAATGAGAAAATCGTCTCATTTTTATACCAGATAATTTAAAGTTCATTGAAAAACCAAAATCATTTACAACTTTATGGAATAAGTATGACATAATCCACAGCATTTCTCGAAAAAAGCTGTTTTTTATTAAAAATGGGATTCTACAATGCAATTGCGATTTCAGCTCTGAAATTATTTTTCACGAGACAAATACACACATGCAAGTTACATCGATTATACGAATAAATCGTTGAATAAACTTCCAATTAAACAAAATATATAAATTAATTCTCGAAATTTCAAATAATTATCTTCAAATAAAAAAAATCCATAAACCTGAGATTACAGTTACACAAAAACTCGCATTGTATCGTACAAAAGAAGAATGATGAATAATTTTCGAAAAACCATAAAAATGTTCCGCGTCGTTAGAAACAACTTGATTTACATACCAGACTGAATTTTCCACGTTCCATTTTTTCAGCGCCGAGTAAATGGATCAATGTAGGTTCGGCTCTAACTATAGTCTCAGGTGTGTTATTTATTTATCCAATATTGTTTCTCTTCAAAATTTTGTTATTTTCTCATTTTCGGTTCCAACACTCTTTTTTCTGTACACACGGTTTTCTCTGCAAAAACATTGTCCCTTCGCCAATCGTTCGTGATTGGCTCGCCTATTACTTCAGCACAACATATACACACACGACATTGCTGCATCACTATACGATGTTTTTTTTTTCCTCGTTTTCTATGTGGCACGTGCGCGGAAAAGCGGTAAAATATTGACGTTGCGGGGCCACTTTGTTGCTGCTTTTAAAATCGTGCTTGTTTATCGAAGTCATTGAAAAACGTGGTAATCCACGTATTTTTGCAAGTGGCTGATACAAATTTTTCGTAGACGTAGATTTTTAATGTTTAAATTTCGAAATTCGTTGTTAGATAGGAATGAAGAGTTTTTACTTTGAGTTTACTCCAAAATGGCTTGCAACTTTGAAAAACTACGTGATCCTTTTCATGCTACTGAAAATCGAATTTTTTTGAGTTATATTCACTAAACTTGGGACATCAAATTTCGGATCTACGGAGTTTTTGTTTTTGTTTTTGTATCAATATTTTCGTTTTTGGAGTCTTGATATTCAAGCGGAGAGATTTTCGGGTCTTGAACATTTTGAATTATTCATGGTGAGTTTAAAATAGAGCAAAATTATTGTATATTACTTCGACGTTTTCATTCCGCGTTAGCTCGTGAAATGTACATTTGCGAATGATGATTCTTTTTCAAGAAGTTTCATTAGTCAAAAAGCTGAAAAACGATAAAAATATCGTTTTTATTCATCTCGAGTGCATTTACGACTCGAGATGTAATTCAAGTACGAGTTCTGTAAGGATATCAAGTGACTTTCGTTCGCTAGCTTCGAACTATATTTTAATATAGCTTTAAAGATTTTTTGCATACAAATTTTGTTAGTACATAAAGATCACTCATTCGTATGCAAAATTTATACTCCGGATTTAAGGTTTCTTAAAATTTGAATGTCAAATTATGTTAATTGTTGCTTGTTTCAATTTAGATTTTGAAATTCCAATATCACAGAATAAAAATTTCAAGTAAAATCACATCACACATTCATTTTTACGATCCAAATCTATTATTCATAGAATTAATTAAAAAATGTGATTCGATGTTTCGAAAATTTTCACATTTTCAAAACCGAACTTTCAAAATTCCAAAAATCAGTAACAATGAAATTTTTTTGTCCAAATTATCATGTTTTCTCTCTCCCAAAGTTCGAAAATTATATACAAATTTTTGAGTTCGCGAAAGGTAATTACAAAATACTTGATTTCCGAAGGAATCATCAGTTCAAAAATTCTCCATACAGGCAACTTAGATATTCGGCATTTTATATAAAACCAAGCGAAAATAATACTTAAAAACTCTCCCTGTATGAACTTATCATCCATCTGCAAAAGTATGTCATTCGTGCAACCAAAAAAACGGAAATGTTCCTCATTATAGTATCCCATCGCATACAAATGCAAAGAATGCGTGCTTTGTGATGAATAAATTTTGATAAATACTCTGAGTTGAATAACACTCATTGTCAGCAGACTTTTGTGTTGCTTCGATTTCATTGAGTTTCTCTTTTTTGTTCCCCCAGGTAACTACAGCTGTCTCAAAGTGGACTTGATATTCACTCGAGACAGAGCTTTTTACTTCACCACCGTTTTCATCCCCGGAATTATCTTAGTGACCAGCTCGTTCATCACGTTTTGGCTTGAATGGAACGCTGTACCTGCTCGAGTCATGATTGGTAAGTCACAGTATTAGACATTTTATGAATTCCAGCGAACATTAATATAATTTGAATATTTTTATTGACATTCGTGCAATTTACAATATGAAAAAACGTCCCCCTATCAAAGTTTCATGGAATTTTGCCCTTCAACTCACATGCGTTTATGGAATCAATTTAAGCTGTGAAATTCAAACTTGAAACTGATTAGTACTCTAACATTTCGATCGATAAATTTGTAAATTCTACAAATCGGAATACAGAAACACGAAATACTGATAACTGGACAATTAAAACCATTTGGCGACAAAATGCAGCTTACGAAAGTTTGTTATACTGTTTTTCCTCGTGTTACAACTCGATGAAAAAATTCCAGCCGGCCTCTATTTCATGTAATCCTGTGCCGTAAAAAGTAGCACGTATTTTGGCAGCAACGCTTCGTTTAAGGAATCGTTAAATCACTTTTTCCACTGGCTGCAGGTTGGCGATTGGCCAAAAAGACTGAATAACCTAATATTGTTTTCTGTACCTTTTATAACTGATTCGAACATACGGCGAAATAGAACTTACTTCAATACGTTCTTGTTTTACAGTCGATAAAAACTCTTCGCGTAAAAATTTATCCGCAATTTTAACTCCTGATCCTGGAAGAAATTAAGGAAATTAGATTAAATCATCTCTTGTTCTTTCATTTTTCGAGGAATGTTATGGGACTTTCTTAAGGTTATGCAAATTTCGGAACGGGGACGAATCCATTTTGATTCTGGATAACTTCTGAGATTTCGAAAAAATATGTAACACATTAAAAAATACACAGTGAGAAGTTACTGATGAAAAAATATTATAAACCGATTGATTGAATGATTGTAATCAATATGTTTGTAATTTGAGAAGATAATACTTACCATGGTCGGCTGAATATCGACTTATACTACTTTAATATGCATGCTATTCAGTGTTTAACTAAAGATTGACTGACATCCCTGAATTTCGAATCATGTTTGATGATTCTCAGTTCATCAGAGATCTTCGCCTAAAAATTGATCCGCACATTTAACCCCTCACCAAATCTTTAATCAGAGGTTACCAATGAAAACATATTAAAAAATTCATGAATTAAATAATTTTGTTGCCTATTTTTCCTTTCGAGAATATAATATCTCTGATGCCAGATCAAATATTGATTTATACTACTTGAATATGCATGCATATTCAGTGCTTCACTGAATATGGACCGATATCACTGAATTTCGGGTAACCTTCGATGTTTCTCTGAATATTGATGATCATCAATCATTTGCACATGATTTTTCACATTTTTTGAGGGTTTCAAGCAATACCAAAAATATTTTCGTAAATCAAGTGTGATTTTGCCAGGAAATTTTTTCTCGATACTGTCGAAAACGCAATTCATCTGCTAAAAATGTCACTTTTTTTGTATTTTAATTCCAAATTGTCAGTTTTCCTGAATTCAAGATTCGAAAATTTCTCGATTTACGGATTTTGATATTATATCAGTTTCTAACTTTTTTCTAATTTATACGTTTAAATTCTTGCATTCAGTAATTTTGAAAGTAGAATCTAAATATTTCGGATTATTCAGTTTCAATTAAGAAGAAAAAAAAAACGAATGGATTGCCGCAGGTGTAACGACAATGCTCAATTTCTTCACGACGTCGAATGGTTTCCGATCGACACTTCCGGTCGTCTCGAATTTGACAGCAATGAATGTGTGGGACGGAGTGTGCATGTGCTTTATCTACGCGAGCCTGCTCGAATTCGTGTGCGTCAATTACGTCGGCCGGAAACGACCCCTTACCAATGTGGCCTATCGCCCCGGCGAAAACCCCGTCACTCAGGTACTTCGACCCTCACTATTTTCCATACTTGCGCTATATTCCCACAATCAAGGCGGTACAAACGGTGCAATCTCATTGCCCTTCGCAATGGTGATTGGCAATTTCGATGAATGCCTCATTACAAACTTCATCAAAACTTGAAAAAGTCAGTCCCAATTTTGTTCGCGTTTATGTATTTTATTGACAGTACTAAAATAAAAGCTATGCTAAAGTCAACGCGAATCCTGAAAATGGTAGATTCTTTGCAAAATTTTGAAAATGGAGTTCCTCCTTTTGGCCATTTTTGTTTAAAGTGAAAAATGACTATTTTTTAAAGAATCTGAGATTTTGAACTACAGGATTCGCACTCATTTTTAGACACAGTTGATATAGTGTGTGATATTTTAGGATAACTTCGGAATGTTTTTTTGAGATTCGGAGAACTAAATGATGATGAAGTGTTTAGAAAAGTGAATTTTCCAAATTACTTAATTTGAAAACAGCAAAAATGAACAACATCATGACACATTTATATGATTTTGTATTATCAGTTTTCATGTGGGTTATTTTTTGCGAATGATGGGGTTTTTGTTTTGAATGATTACCAGGGTTGTTGCGGGAGTTGGAAAACGAGGAAATGACGAATTGCATGATTTTTAGAAATTGGAACATTAATTGGAGATCGTTTCTTTGAAGACGGTAAAAAATGGTCAATCAGTTTGTTCTTTGTTTTATTATCAACGGTTTATGAGTCATTATTTCACTATTGTGACATTATTATTTAGTAATCTAAAAACGTGACAGCCCTGAATCATTTTTTAGAAATATCACCAAGCTTTCCCTTAATATAAGTTACAGAATGTTTATTTTTCAACTACAAGGGCGTACCCAGAATTTTCATCGGGGGCAAAAGGAGGGGCTAATTTAAAAACTAAACAATTTTACTTCGTTTTATTGTGGAAATCAAGTTTGACTAAATTATTGTCATTTTCATATTCTATTCGTTTACTTTTCAATATAATTTTAATCCGTTAATTTCGAATTCAATTCAATCTGAAGTTTTTACCCATTAAATCCGATTTCTCCTCAATATTGTACGTACATTTTTGTGAGCGAGCGTCGTGAAAAAAATTTTTTAATGTCAAACATTGAACTCTGAAATATTTCTAACAATAAAAAAATCACTGACGATTCGGAAATAGAAGTATTCGAATTTGAGAAATGTTCATTTCCTTATTATTTTTAATGTATTCCAGTTTCGGTGTTACTTAAGTCGAATTTCAGGTTTTTATGTTCTCTGATTACCGAAGTATTTAATTTACAAGTTATGAAATTCGAGTACCCAAAAAATTATGATCATATTTTTGGATATTTATAAGTGAGATCTATATATTGCCGAATTTTTTTATTCCTAAATTCTGAATTGTCTAAATTTACGAATTTAGATTCGAATTTTTTTTTTATTTGGACTCTAAAATTTTGCACATTGATATATTCCCGAATTTCAAGTTGCCCGTATTTGAATAATTTTTCAATTTTAGGATTTTAAAATGACTTTGGAATTTTTTAAACTCTGACTTAAAATTTTTGAATTAACAAGTTCCATAATTTTGGAGTCTAAATGTCAATTACAAGTTGTTGGGTTTTTAATTTACTTATTCGACAGTTTTTTGAATTCAAAGATTATAATTTCCAGATATTAATGTCCGAATTCAATGTAGAATTTTCAAAATCCCACATTTCGTCTCCCAAATTATTTTAAATTTCCAAAAGTCACAATAATTTTTTGGAGAATTTCCGAACGTCTCATAAAGTCTACGCAATTTCATTTGTCGAATCGTGGAATATTTTCCCTCGCTCTGCTACGCCCTTGCTAAAATTAACAAACTTTGTTCACGCCGCCTCCAAACAAAAATCATGTATTAAAAAAGATTCTCTTGTGTATTTCTCTCAGATTTTCTCTTTCTGAATCACTCACATACATCACTCGTTCAGCCATTATCTTCAAAATTACATAAGGTAAAACAAAAAAAAGCAACATTTTCATTCCCAGAGAAGCCTGTGCATTTTTTATTTCGCTCCGCATTATTTACTTGATCTTTCGTCCTCCTTTTTTTCCTTTTTCCATCGGCTTTCACGCAACATTGGATTTTTTTTTCTTCAACCTCACATCTATTTGTGTGTTTTCTCCATGTAACACAACTAAAAATCTCTTCATCATTTTTCCACAATCACTCGTTCACCTTTCGTGTCGTTATCCAAAAAAATGACAATTTCCGCAAATTTTGCATTCACAAGGTCGGATTGAAAATGACATTTTAATGATTGTCGGAAAACTTTATCTTATTCGCGTTTTTCAAATCAATCGAGGAACATTTTTTCCGAAGGAATTTTGTGCTGTGATTTTGACATTCACGGTCGATTGAGAGTGTCGTTTGTTTATGTGTCGCATTGTTATTATCAGTGAAAAATTCATGTTCCTTGCGATATTTGCATGCGCGTGAATATTTATTGTTTGGCGTTATTTGAATATCAACGTGACGAATTTCACGATCTCGTGGTTTTTCGGCGGTTTTTACGAGCATTGACGATGTTTTAATGTTTTCTCGTTTTTTAACCACTGTTTTTTTCATTTTTATTGTCACTGTAGACGTGGAAACCACCTTTTTTAGATTTAGATTCTTTTTTCTATGTAGTGTACATGCACTTTTTAACGTTCGTGTCGTCCTGATTGTTGATTTTTTTTCGACAAAGTATCTTCTATCGGAAAAGTCTCTCCGGGATTATGTAATTTTTTCTTTCGGCGGCTGAAACCATTGTTAAATGGAGGGAAATTCAACTTTGAATATCGAAAATCGTTATTCTATTTTTGAGAGCATGGAAAGTTAATACATTTTGAGAGAAATACAATCTGCTGTGATTGATGAAATGTGGAAATCGAGTTTTTCTCTGGTTTTCAGACTTTACTTGTATTTTTTTCTCCATTGCTTCAATTTTAATTTGCAAAATTGAATTGTTTGTGCTGTTTCATGGAAAATAGTTTTTTGAAAAATTTTTTTGGATTTGTTTTAAAAAGTTAGGGCAAGGTACCTATTTCTCAGATAATTAATAAGCATACATTAAGTGAATTTTTCGTCAACTTAGTTTTCAAATTTTGGATTTCCCAAATTTTGAAAATCAAACCTCGTACGTCCGAATGTTTGAAATTTCGAGAAAGCGAAAGATCAATTTTCTGAATTCTGTAATTTTCGATTCAAAAATTTCTGACCAGTGAAATTGGAGATGATAATTGATAAATTTGAGTTATATTTTTCTCATTTCCCGAAATACGGATGCAAAACCCAAAAACTTCGAATTTCTAATTTCTATACAAAATTTGGAAAAACAAACTCAAACATCTCAAAATTCTAAGATCGCAAAAATAAAAATTTTGTTGGAATTTACGAAATTATAAAAGTAGGTTATTTTATTCCAATTCGATGAGCTCGTTTTTGTATGAGTCAATGAACCTTTCTTTAGATCAAAATAAAAATTAGAAAAATCATATTTGCTTTGGAAAAAAAATTATTTTTTTGTAACATAAAAAATCTTCCAATACAAAATAAATATCACATTAGAAATTTTAGAACCCCGGCGACATCGAAAAAATCGTGAAAAACCGATGATTGGTTTTTTACCGTTTTTCTTGGTTTTTTCGAAAAACCGATCTCAAAATTTCTTGAATTTCGGAAATTTTTTCGAATCTCAAAATTTTCCCAGTGTCTTGACATTTTCCCGAAATTTAAAAAATTTTGTATTCTCCAAAATTTCTGACTTCTTCGAAATGCTAAACATTATCCGGTTTTTCTTGTTTAGATATCTCTCAAAATCCTCACAATTTTGAAATTCTTTAAAAACTCTCAAATATTCAGTCGTTTCCGAGATCAGTTTTTTCGATGCCGCCAAGAAAAGTATCATAATTTATTCGAAATTCGTCAAATTAAAAATATATACCGTAATTTGTAATTGTACATCGACCAGTCTCTCTTGCTTAATTTGGAGTCTGATTCAAACGTACCCAATTACGCTGTGCTCGAGCGATTGAGGTTTTGGTACGTACGAGAATTCAAAGTCAGATCCTGCGGCGTCTTGCCATTTCCAGTTGTCAGTCCAATGCCGTATTCAAGAGACTCGATCCATTTTGTTTACCAGCTGTCGACGAGTTTCCAAGGGATTTCCCGAAGTGCTCGTTTTGTCTATTTCTTAATGCCCTATTTGTCAATCACAACTATTCTATCTAGTAATGCTTTTCCAAATTTGAAAACAAAGAAATCGGTCACAAAAAAGCAGTCGATTTAGGATTTTCTAGTGGCGAGTGGGAATATTGACCTGAGTTTTCATGTTTTCCGCGGCTTAAATGTTGATTTTCAAACAATTTCAAAAAGCTTACTTTTGTTTTTGTGTCCAGGGAAATTTTCATAGTCTCAAACAAATAATTAGAAGTCGAAATTAAACTTTCGAGAAGTTATACTATCGAATAGCGTTTTGCAGAGAAAATTGAGAATGATGTTGGGGAACCGGAGCGTTATATAATCCGCGACAAATCTCTTTTGGGCAGATTATGCCAGCGCCAAATGAAAATAGATTGGATTTGCATTTCAACCCAAGCGGAATGTATTTAAGTACAGAATTTCCATCAAAAATTCACGCGAGTTTGGCGGACGTTGATTAATACTTTGAGTTGCGGAAAAACGTAAGGTGCAGAAATTATAAAGAGAAAGTGTGAGTGAAATCATAAGTTTTTTTGGTCCTTTCTTCGCGAATTTTCCAATTTTCAATGAAAAACTGTAATATTTTTTATTCCCAAATTGATAAATATTGCATATTTCTTCGGTCTATTGTTATGAAATTTTCGAATGAAAGAGAAAAATCTCGATAACTTCTAAAACCCTGTAACCGAAGAAATTATGAAAACCTCCCTCCCAAAATCAAACAGTTGAAAAATTACCGCAAAACTCCATGCAACTTGTAAAACTTTCATACTTTCTTCCAAGCATGAAAGATCTCGAACTCCTACCTAAGGTTTCATTTTTCTCGTGCTTTCCACTGTTTTTCATCGACAAACAAACTCTCCAACATCTTCAACCGACCAAAGTTTTTCAGAGAATCAGCAGATATCGGGAATTGGAAAAGCTGATCGATGAATTATCCCATTGTGTGTCAATCACTGTACAATTTTATCGTTCTTGCTCTTGTAGTGTGTTTTGTTTTCTTTTATCCACTAATTTCATGCACTAATTGTCGAGTCTTTTCGGGAATAATGCGAGATGCGAAGATAAACGAGAGTTTTTTAGTTATTTCGCTTGGTGGAATGTTGGTGAGTAAATTTCTTTGTTTGGTGTCTGTGATGTTGCAGCGGCTTCCAGCGGTCATCAACAGGATAGGGATTATGTTGGCCAGCCCTTTGGTAAGATTCCTCTCTGTCAGACGGAATTTCGAAAATTTTTCAGCTTTCCGAATCGATATAATCTGTCCAAAAGCGTTTAAAAACACTGACAAATAAAACGCAATTAATGGAAACAAAAAATCCCGAATTTAAAATGTCCAAAATCGATATTTTTGGACTTGACGTTTTGTGAGAAAGTTGAAAAGCTGAAAATTTGGAGATGCCCGATGGAATGCCTCCTTTTTCGTTCCATCATTTGTGAGTTTGATTTGTATCTGTCGCATTTGTTAATTGGCTTTATGAAGCTTATGTTTGCTGGAATGACGTTTCTTATTGCACACTTTTGCGGAGTTTTTTTTTTTTGGTTTGTGGAAGTTCTCCGATGCTTTGGGATGTGTAAATCATTAAATATGTCACGTTACAGCGATTGGATGTTTAATCGAGCGTTGTGAGTAGAACGGTTATATACGAGTTTGGGCACCGCGGAATGTCCTCGTATGGAATTTTATGATACATTGTGTAGAACAAGTTCTTTTTTTCAGCGCTATCAACTGAAAAGTTTCGTACATTTTCGTTATTTTCTGAAAATTGTGTGCTATCTGTTGAAATTCTGGATAATTCGCACAAATTTACGAATATTGATTGAAAAGCTTATTGGATATCGAAATTTTTTTGAAGAATTGGGGAATTTTCTGGGATTTGAGATAATTTTGGAAATCACTGAAAATTTACATATTTTCCGAAAATATACCAAAAATTGTTAATATTCCATTTTTGTAAATGTTCCTGCAATTTTAGAATATTGCCAACTTGAATGATTTATACGAAATGTTCGAAACCTGTACATTTTTCGAGTATTTTGTACTTCTGATGATTTCGAAGAGTTTTTTTCTTCAAAGCGTGAATTGATTTAGAAATTTCGTAGTCTTTTTGAACTTATATAGATCTTTCGAAGATTTTGTGTTGTTTAAAACTAATAGTGGAAGAATTTTTAAAACATATTATCATTTTCGAGAATTGTGAAATGAGTAAATTTTTCTGAAATTTACAAGCACTCTGAAGAGCATCGCAAATTTTTAGTGAGTACAAGAAAATTCGGCGAGAGATATAAAAAATAATGCTTTTGGAAATCTGAAAATTTTTACTAAAAACTAACATTTTCAATATTTCCTCCAAATTTTCGTGAATTCCAATAAATTGCTCTAAAAATGTAAAAACCTGCAGAAAAAAGTTGGTTTTTTTTCAAACTTACCAAATCGGCGAATCTTTCTAAATTTGCTGGGATTTCACAATTTTATACAGATTTCTAGGACACTTGGTTATTTTCAAACATTCTCGATCAGCGTGTAGGTTTTTTCTATTTTTCACGATTCCGATAGATTCAAGAAAACTATCTCACTATTTTGCCCAAATTTGAACTACCTTCAATATTTTGTAGATCGAAAAATCAAAAACAGTTGTGGTCGCAAAATTAATTCCATAATCCCTTCCGCATGACTATACTATTTTTTCATCCAATTTCCCAAGAAGTATTTCCTGTCTGTAAAAATTTAACATCGATTCATTCGAGACATACAAATTCGAAAAATCTGAAATCTCAGACTTCCGTACATCAGATGAATCTGCCATCACGATTTCCCCTTCAACAACACGAGTTACAAATTATAATTACGATGCCCACATTATTGGCTCTATTCTTGATAAAACAAAAAGGCTTCCACTCCATCCAACTCCAAACAATACATTCAAAAGGCGCCCCACATGAAATTGTATGAAATTGTCAAGACGAGCTTCCATGCACTGCAACAATGTCTAATAACGTGTTTTCAACTTGACGCTGCTCTTCACTGTCTATGCATGTCAAGCAGGCTTGACGTCCATCTTGCTTCCGCTCTTGCGAACGTGAAACGCGAAACGTTTGGCGATTATATTCAACCACGATTTCAAAACTTATCCATTCAACTCAACAACGCACATTTTACTTGCAACTACTTCACCAACTCACCCAAAAACAAAACCCTACGAAATTCATTCATTTTCAGTGACGACCTTGTCCAAAATCATCATTTTTCACGTGTAAACATCTTTGTGGAGCCCAAAAAAAATTATAAAATAGTTATTCGCGACGATGTTTACACCCCCTCCCCTCCTTGTGAGTCATCAAACGCAACGATATCTTTTTCCATCATTCATCACGTCATTGATTCGATGATATTAAAAAAGAGGCAAATGGAGTACGGAGTTCTCACGCTATTATTTGCTTTAAAAACGCAAAAATGATGAATAAATTGGGAAAGCTTGATTTTATTTTACTTTTTCGGGAGGAGGGGGATTGAGAAAAAAACGAGATTTATACAGAGAGGCGTAAATCAACGCTGGACGAAGCCGCTCTGAATCATGCCTTGATTGTGTTACTGACAACTGCTTTGCTACATGACCCTAATCGAAGCTGCACTGTAGCTAATAACAAAGCTTGATGATCCAATCGTGAGATATCGGTGCATTTCAGTGCGCTCGATGATTCACTGAGTTTCGTTTGGGGGAGGGATAATTATTGCCAACGACAATTGTGTTGGTACTATATGAACAACTACGCGATGTTCGAGTATGGTGGGGTTTGGTAGTATTTTAATGGAATAATTATACATGATGATCGCAAAGAAATATGGATATTTCTATATGATCCACGCAAATCCTGGGAATAGTAGATTGACTGGTGAATAATTCAGACTTGAATTGTGTAATTTAATATAAAATTAAAAAAAAGCATAGCAAAAGTACATAAAATACATATAATACATAAAAGTTGTCTATTTTACTTATTAACGAATGAAAAAATTCTGATATCATCGAATCTGCAGAGAATTAATCGAAGTCACATCTTCAAAAAAATTTTAGCTCCAATGAACTTGCTCAAAAAATTTTCAATTAGCTTTGTTATATTCTCACACTTCACCCAGCACTTACAACATTAAACTTAACCACGATTTCCTCTATATATTTTGAATACTCGTCCGAATTCTTCCAAGTATCACGTTGTACTGCTTATGAGAAATTTTATTCGAATTCATACACTGATTGAAACAATCTGCTTGCAAAAAAACGATGACTCAACTTTTTCTCAGAATCACTTAATGATTGGAATCATCAAGTGAATTAAAACATTTGAAAACACGTTGAAAATTGATATAATTTTCCATCATCAACTGCAACAAAATAATTGCAGTCAACGAAACATTCAAGTTTCCGAAACTTGAACGTCGCTTAAAAGGAATAGTTGTATACTAACACTACGTTGAAAAAATTATGTACCAAGGGAGAAAAACCGATTCCAGAATAGCGCAAAGTTCGTTTAAAGCACTACAATCGACTTATTCTCCGCGTTACGTATATTTTATTTGCCGATGATGCAGGAAAGTCGATTTTTCGCCCTGGGGCGGATGTCTTCGGGACACTAAGTAATAATTTTGATGACAAAAAATACGTGCAAAAATCCTTCTAATGGGAACCCTGTCGCAGGGTCAGAAGAAACGAGAGGGTGGAGCTACAAGTGGTACAGGAAGTGGGCCAAACGAGATCGTCGCTTGCACGAATTGCGGTCCGAATCCGTGTACGCACACAGCCACGAATGGTTGCGCCGCTGAGGTGAGTACAAAAGTTCCTAAATCGTACTAAATTCACGAAAAGACAAAAAATTGTGTGTTCTTTGTGCGAATCCAAAACAAAAGAAAATAATTTTCATAATAAGTGCGAACCATTCCGTGAATTTTATGTAATGAAGATGATCATTGCAAATATCATTAGAAAATGATAAAGAATCCAGAATTACCTCTATACATTTCCATTTGTCATTTCAACATCTCAACTGTGTGAAAAACCACTTCTCTTCAATTTTTGAAATCATGCTATATTATAACAGAAAAATGAATTCGATGATTAACATAATATTCATCATCAGCGTTGATACAGTCAACACAAAGTACTTACTCAACTTGTTGACCGTAAAAAACATTGGGTGAACACTTAATATGCAAATCTCACGAGTTATTACTTTATCATTCAGTGCAGGAAAATAATGTGGCTATATTTTTGAAATCCGTAAATTCTGCGTAATAAAAACAGGGTGAAAAATGCAACGCACGTTCGTACAGACCCTTGCTTTAAATTCACCGCGTTATCGCGGAACCTTCTGTTCCCGAGCGAAAACATTATCGTGGACGTTACGTTGTATTCCGCGCTCTTAAATAAGAACGAATTTTTTCGTTTTTCTCGTGTAAAACACGAACCAACGTCTTATTCAAAATTGCAAATAATAATGTTAGCTAAAATTATAGTTTTGAAACTGTTTTCAAAAAAAAAAAAAATGTTTTGAATATTTCCATTTGATAATGACAGACTGTATATTGAGTTACACCACTTCGCATCGCGAAGTCTTACTGAACATTGGACATTATTGATTTATGTGCAATTTTTGATGTTTCGAATCCAGCGCATTTCGAAATTGACTGAAATTAATTAAAATCACTAAGATTTTATGCATTAGTTGAAGGGTGAATTTCGTGAGCTAATCACTGACTTTGTAAATGTTCAATAAATTCGAGAATTTTGTGTGAAAAAACCCGAAGAATAAACAAATGTCAGATTTGAGATGAACATACAAAAATATGTGCGGAAAAAATAATTTGAGCCATATTTGCGAATATATTTTTTTCTGACATGTATTTCTGTCAAGCGGCTGACTAAATGTTGACTTGTACTACTGGATTGTGCATGGCAGTTGGTGAAACATGAAATATTGATTGCTACCACTGAATTTTGAGTAACGTTCGATGTTTCAGTGAATCTTAGTCGGCGTTACTCAATGTTGGTCAACTGAATATCAATATAATTGAATTCCAAATTACCATTGACATTTTAGAAGCGTTTTATTTCGTGTTTTGTATTTTCCATTTTTTTATGAAGAAATTCCAATGGGGAAATTTATAAGGTGTTTTACGGAACGAAATACTTTCAACAAATAATAAATACTATTGCAAATCATGAAATCATCAAAAATCAGTTAGTGTGTAAAAGCTAGTGGTGGATTCTGGGATTTATTTAAAGTTTCTAGAAATTTTTTTTATTTCTGAAAAACTGACGATGAAAGATTGCAGTCCTAGGAATTCTAATATTTCAGTTTTGAGATTTTACAGTAAGATAAAAAAAAAAAAGAAAATGTTCGATTACTTCGAGACTTGTGAGAAAAAAAATGTAAAACATGAACATGTCACGTGTCAGATCGTGATACTTAAAATATGTGCGCAGCAAATAATTTTAAGTGTATTCATGAATTTGTTCTTTTTAATTTTCCTATTCAATAATGGCTGACGACATATTGACTTGTACTACTTGAAAAATTCAGTACGTTTTTTTTCTATTCTTACTTTATTGTTGAAAATTTTTTCTAGTCGAAGGAATTTCAAAACTAACAAATACTATCAAAAACTGTCAAAATCTTTGAAAATCAGTTGGATTTCGAAATTGTTCTAGAATTGATCGAGATTTTCAAAAAATTGTACAGTTTTCGCAAATTTAATCATAAAAAAACTGCAATCCTGAAACTTCATGATATTCCTCGAAAAATTGAATCAAAATGTTAACAAATCTCTTACTTTGAACGACAAAACCATGGTTATTCGTTTTTATTTAATTTTACTCACTCTACAAAATACTTCAGAATCGAATCTGATTAAACTCTGTTCCATTATAATTAAACTCTGCAACATGTAATAGTTAGCGATCGGTCACCCAGAGCAACTTGTAATTGAAATTGTTGAACGCGTTCTTGATGAAATTCCTCCGAAATGCTGGGAAAGAAGCTTATTCGGAGACAAATTCTATTGTCGGGGAAAAAAGACGACGCCAAAATGACCCTGAACAGTGTTGCTTTGTGCAGGTGCGGAAAAAAGAACCAGCTCATCCCATTAGAGTAGCAAAAACAATCGACGTCATTGCAAGAATCACGTTTCCAGCCGCGTACTTCGTGTTCCTCATCTTCTTCTTCATCCACTACAAAGGCGTCTCGTAGATCGAGACCACTAGTGAATCTTTGATCGAGCACGATCGAAGTTACTACATTTAAAATTAATTCATTCGCGGCCCTCCTTCCCCTCGTTTTTCTCCCAGTGAAAGTTTATTCATTAACAAACACTGGAAACACTCACGAAATAACCTCGAAAGAAATTTTTGTAAAATGACGTTTTTTCTACTGAAAAATCTTGTGATTCCGTGTAAGGAGAAAAGTTTCCGATCTTGGAGATTAATTTTGAGGGATTTTACAAATTTTTTAATTATAGAATTTACAAATGATGCTTCATAATTTGAATTCAAACTTTCAGAACTCAAATTGAATTTCAAACATTCCGAGTAAAATAAGGATTTCCGACTCAAAAATTAAAGATTAATGAATTAAATGAATCTTTGTCTAAAATGAATGAATTTTCACTAGGATTCGTTTCTCGAGAGAATGTAATCAAGTCGAGGGGAAGGATGCGCGAAAAAATAGACATTTTTTCTAACGATCTTTTTTCCAAGTATAGTGCGTACGTTGAACATGTACATAAAGGACACTCGAAGCGAAACAATACTTCGAAGCACAACGTGTAATTTTCAAAGCGAGAAAAGTGCGGAACCGGCGACAAGCGCATTGGGAAATTTGGGCAATATTTTCATAATAAAGAAAACGCTCGAGAAAAAAAGGGAAAAAATAGAAGTGCACAATCGGAAAAACCCACTCCCGCCTCCCCTCCGTTTCAAAATTAGAAAAAAATGTTCGTAATGTTCAATTAGCAAATTCTCTATGCCTTCAGCAACTATCGACAACGATATTTTGTATATATTTCGGTAATGCAATGTTCTTGTCGCTGTTTCAGTGCTTGGTTCATAGATTTAATAGAAAAACTGACTCTTTTATCGGTTTCAAGCAATAGTTTCGTTCTAGAATTTTTTGCAATTGCAATATAGCTATAAATTTTCGAGATGTGAAATAATTTTTTCAGCGAACTTTTCAAAATGAGCGAGTCAAAGCTCATCTACTAGTGCCACTAATAGGCATTAAATCAAATTCAACCGGTCATTTTGTGGTGCAAGAGTGAGTGATGTTTTTTTGTGTGTAACTTTCACTCATTTTTAGGGAAGTTCTCGACCTTGAGGAGTTTGGGATTTTTGAAAACAAACGTTCTTGGATTAACTCTTGAATTTACTTATTTGGATTCGAACCGTGATTTTATTTTTGGAATTTTTATGTTTAACGTTTTGATTTATCGAACATATTGAATTTTGAAACTCGGATTTGAAATTTCATCATTTTTTATTTAAGTTTTCCAATTTCGAATTTTGAATCTCAAGTCGCTGAAATTGCTTGATTAGAAAAACAATACATTTTATGTTTCCGAATGTTCGAACTGAGATCTCTGGATCACTGAATTTGTATGTTAAAATTTTTTAGTTCTGGAATGTACTTATTTCACTGGTGAATTTAGAACTTTTCTGATTTGTAAATTTGACTTTCAAACTTCGAAATATGTCCTACTTAAGAATTAAACAACTCCAAATTTCGAGTTCTCAATTATTTCAAATTCAATTTAACATTTTCTAAATTTTTATCTTGAAATTACTGAAATTTGGAATTTACAAATTATTCAGATTCAATACGCGGATGATAAAGTTCTCAAATCTAAAATTTTTCCAAGTAATTTATTTGTCGTGGGCTTATCGATTTTATATTGCAGGTTCAAAAAATTGCAAACTAGTTTTATCGCCAAAATTAGTCAATTTCGAAGGTATTGACATACTTCACTTTTCGAATTTTAAAATTTCGCAATTTAACATTCTCGAGTTTTAAAACTCTCGTACTCGAAATAAAATTCCGAAACATATATAAACCTTTTTTCACCATGCCGTCACTTGGCTTTTGGGCCTCACAATCCATTTCCTCACAAATTTCTCTCCCCCTGCCTCAATTCCTGTTCCCCCTTGCCATGGACATCTTACTATTTGACCGGTATTCACGTCAACTATGGGTTTTTGCAACCCCCCATTGACTCACTTGGGAAACCATGGAAAACCAAGTGACGGTATAGCTCGGATGTAAGTATTCGAACCCGCATCCTCGAAGCCTGGCAGCTTGGTGGCTTGACCACCGCGCTACCGCAACTCTAAATTCCGAGACATATATATTTTTCATGTAAACATTTTGTTGTGTAAAATCCTAGCTCATTGTACAAAAAATCGTCTAACTATAGTAAAAGTAACCTTTGTTGGTCCATTTTTCGGAACTTATCCAATCCGAAAATTCAAGTTAAAACTCACACTTCAAAACCACGTAAAGAATATTAAATAATTTGAATGATTTATAGACCCTCCCCTCAAACCTTTAAAAAAAGGTCGAGAACATCCTTAATATTCAAGATCCTTTATATTCGAGGTGTGTATTCCGCAAATTTCGAAAATATCACGTAGACGAATATTCGCCGAGATTCACATTTTCAACAATATAAGGACAGATTTCATTTCCGTTGATTTCCGTGTTGATAGTATTACATGAGTGATCAGAGATATATTTTTTCATTGTTATACTTCCAATGGTAAACTTTTACTTGTGTAATTGGAACTCAGTATTAATCCTTGATGTGATAGTAGATCCAAAATGAGAAATTCCATCAGTCTTACATCCATAAAAAAAACAATTTATGCGATTATTTTTCGGTGTACTCAGTTATTTATTCTATAAACCATTTTACAGATTATTCAATTATCAACCACTAAGGATTGAGCCTCTTTGATGTAATCAGTGACATGAGAAATTCGTCGAGAAATTCGATAAATTCGAGAATTGTGACTAATTGCATCATTTTTTGAGGGGTTTGATTGACGAAAATTTGAAAAAATTTCGGGAGCTATCTGTGATCAAAAATCATCAAAGTGTTTGTTATTTTATTTTTTGTTGAAACGATTACAGTATGAAGAATCGGGTATGTTGGATAAAATCGACTCTTAGTGATTATTTATTGTTAGAAATTTGATGTAAATGATTTCTAACGGATTTTGTAGAGTGACGAATTAACAGTTTCGAAATTCGAGTATTCCACGATTCGGAATATCCAAAATTATAAAAATCGGTCTATAAAATTTCGGGATCCAAACATTTTGAAATTTTCGAACTTCGACGTTCGTTATAATACGTAAATTTGGATATCAACATTTTGTCAACTCTCTCGTAAGTTTTTAAAACTAAAAAAATTAAACTAAAAATATAATCTCTGCAAAAATGAAACAATGTCGATGTATATTTCAAGGAAGTATCAACTACAAAATAAATATTTAAAAAATCCGAAAAAATATAAATATTACGTATATTCTGGATTTCACCTTTTCAAAATGATAAATAATTATTATTTTCAAAGCAGTGTTCTTCAAAATCCGTTCGAGATTCCCAGGATCTCCAAATATTCATAAAAATATGAAAGTAAAACAAGTGGTGCTTTGGGACGCTGAAAAGTTTAAAGTAATCAGTTAACATAGGTTAATTATTTATTAAACTCCGTAGATAAGAATTCGTATTTACTTAGGACTGTTGTTATTACAATTGTTATAAATAATCGTGGCTACTACAAATTCCACCTCCCACGCTTTTGTACATAATGGAAAACGGAGGATTAAACAGAAACAAAATCATTACCGTGACATGTGAAAACTTCAAAATCTAAATTTAAATACTCTCTGAATCAGAATTAATAAATCTCAAAAATCGTCACGAAAATTCGCAATTTTCGAAGTTCAAATTTCGCAAATATTAAAATTAGTAGAGCAAATTCGAAAATTTGCGAACTTGGGAATCGTAAAGTTAAGAAACTCCGAAGTGTAGTTTTGAATATTCCCCCCCTCCCGCACTTTTGTACATAATGGAAAATGGAGGATCGAGTGGAAAAAGGAGATAATTATAAATAACATAATGCACATTTTATTACGCTTACGTATGAAAAATGAAACAGATGTTTATATTCTATACACGCCGTAATAACTGCAAAAGACGTACTCTGCCTTCGACCGATTTGAAAAATCCGACACTATTTTATGAAAGAGATACATGATACATTGATTACCATCAAAAGTACCAAACCACTCATGCATTGTTAATTACCGCTCCATTGCACTAACTGCGCAACATTAAACGTGTGAATGTACGCGTAATTACGCCGCCATTACCCGGTATTTACATTATAATTATACTCGCCAAATTACCTGGAATCCGATTTCCGTTATTTGCTATATACTTTTATATTTTAATAAAATTTACAAAAATGCACAGCGCGACCTAGGTTAATTTTATTGTTGTTCATTAGATGTTTCGGAAATAATACGATGTATGTACAGTATGTGCCATTAATGCCTTCACATATCGAAATACATCGCAATATATCGAAATATATCGATCGCCTGTAAGCCACAATGTATTACAGAATCGATACATCGATAGGTGAAGGTATTAATGAACATACTGTACATTCTAACGGTTTTTCGAGAAACGCAGAATTGCAGTACTCGAAAAAAATCGAATGAATTTGGAATTTTTAATTCAGAAATTTTAAAGTTTAACAACTGGCAAATAAATAAAATCAGTAATGTGAATATTACAAAAAAATCGGAATTTTTCGAATTTTAACAAAAAAATACGGTATTGTAAAAACTTTCGATGAAAAATAGTATTTCTCGATAACAATTCTCGAAAAACCGTTTGGAAATCTTCATCAATTTTGTAACCATCATATCATCCAAAAGAACAACGAAATGAGTATAATTACTGATGTAAATAAAAATCATAATTTATTCTAATGTAGTGCCTCATCTCATAAAAACCTGCAAAGAAAACATTTTTCGTTGTAAATACTGTCCCGCCGTTTGTTGCGTTCGGAACGAACGAAACGCAAAAATGCCTTCGATCTAGTCAACTTTGAAACAAAAAATCGCGAGCAAATTACAGGATTGCGATTTGCGCAACGAAGGACGAAAAAATGAAAATTCGTTTTATATAACAGTGTATCGATCAGTCCTTCGCACCTCAAAAAATATATTAATGTTTAATGCGCTCCACGGACCAAACACGAAATCCTATATTGATATATACGTCATGATTGCTATATTAGCTGCACTTCCTAGGCTGTGCCCTGCGTGAATCATATAAATTATATATAATATATTATATACATATACTTTTACATGCTTGCACGTTTTATTAAAATACCAAAATATGTGTATTGTACACGTCGAACGTCGATAAAATATGAATATATAATGTATCATTATCAGGGGGAATAAGGGAGTGCAAAATTTTATTCATATTTCTCTCAGACTTGGTAAAATCGTTTTTGGAGGAATGAAAAATATAATTGGTAAATTAAATTTTCAAGTTTTGTTGCTTGTTTGGGTCATGAAAATGTTACCGTTGTTGAGAAAAGTTTGTTGTGCATATTTTGAGAGTTTATGGTGTTTGAACCAGAAGGGGGGAGTTGTTGAAATATTTGTTCAATTATCGGAAGTTTGAGAACATCGAATTGTTATAAGGGTATGTATTTCATTTTTTGAATAGTTGCCGTTCAAAACATTCGAAATTCGTAATATTTTTATAACGTCTGTGATTTGAACAAATTTTCTATTAAAATATCTTGACGTTTATGAATCCCAAATTTTCCATTTCTGGATTTTCAATCATTTTCATTCTCCACCTCGAAAATGTTGTACAAACAGTATAAAAAGTATTTAATATTTATGAAATACAAAAAAAAATTGCAAACTCATGCAAATATCGCGGTGTTTTCGAAAAATCGTACGAAAATTCTTTAAATGTGTACAATATATCATGCACTCAATTTTGGACCCATTAAAATACAAAAAATTCATCGAATTCACATTTTTGGAATGGGGTCGATCTACATTTTGACAATCATCATTCATATTTTTCACCTATTTCATTGCCCGAATGAAAAGCATAATATTTCTAAGTAATCGCTCTCGCCGCATGTGGAAAATTATTGGTCGAGCTCAAAGTGCCATAAGTTAGCAATAATTTAACTACGTTCACCGAAAAATCGACGTAGAAAATCCATTTTCGAATAATGCTGCTCGTTATCAAATATTACGTGTGTCATTAGATTCTACGTTCAGAAGAATAATGTTCCAATCGTTTTCATTTCGTCATTTTCGAAAGCATTCCACCAGGAATCTTGAAAATTTAAACAAATTTCAATATTAATGTTGCAAATAAATGGTAGATTCGCTTATTTATTGATAAACGTGTAAATAAGCATCCTCGATGTTTTTTCGAGACATATTTTATTCTGTAGACCCGAGCAATTGACGAATCGTCTCTCTGATGTTATTTATAAAAAGACGTTTCACAACGTTTGTAATATCGAGTAATGATTGATTTTTGTAAACCGCAAATAATGTACGTTTGATTATATAATGAATTATTCATTGTCGAATACGTTTGTAATGTATATATATGAATTAAAGATTATAAATTAAAATAGTGACTGGTATTGTTTATTTTGTGCCTTCTGTCTAAGGTGAGTGGTGTTATTTTCACGAAATAATGTAAGAAAAGTTTTATGGAAGTTAATCCTATGACATAATTTCGACGTATTTTTGAAAAATCAAAAAATGACAATAAAAAGGAAAAAATTCGCGATTTATCAATAAAACGTAGAATGTAATTCTATGACGTAATTTCGATCTATTTTTATAGTTACAAAAAAAATTCGCGATTTATGAATAGACTGAGAAAAAGTGCAGTTCACAGTATTACAATTATTTCACGTCACTTTATTTGCCACACAAGTACACAAAAACTATGGATAATCTCACAAATGCTCACCGGGCAACGCTTTAAATTCATGTATGTGTATTTTACAAAATATGTACACGCGGTTTTATATTTCCATTACATACGATAACCAAACACTTGTATAGAAACTATAAAATGGCCACAAATCTAAACATGTAAAATAGTCAGTAAGCACGTGAATTTTCATGATTGTGCATATAATAGAATATGTTTATATAATACTAAAAATTTACAAATTTATCAATCTCTCAAGTTCCGATTCCAACCGGGCATTTTTTACCTATCAGCGCCAAAAGTATAAATATAATATAGACATTTTAATGTCCCTGGCAATTTCTATTCTCATAAGAATCAACAAAATACTTATAAAATTTTGAATTTTCTTATAAGAATTACATTGTCTATAAGGCGACTTTATAAAATTCTTATGTTTTACGATCCTGGATCTTGTGAAAATCTCATATATAAAATAAAATAAAAATTTCTTACAAGAATTTTCGAACATTTTCTTATGAGAAAAAATGTTTCTATAAGAATTTCTTTTACTATTGTTACAAGAAAAGTGAATTTTGTATGAAGTCGTCTTATAAGAAACGACATTCATATAAAGAAATTCGAGATTTTATAAGGATTTTGTCGATTCTTATAAAAATTAAAATTACCAGAGGTTATCAATGCAGCAATAAAGATAACTCACATAACAATAAAAGGCAGTACGTTTCTCCTCTTTTAACCAAGCAACTCGAAATCTTCGTCCGAAGTGTCATAGTGTCGGTCCACGCTTTCCAACACCAAAACTGAAGGGGGCAGAGCCCCCAAGGCTTCTTGTGCGACATCTTCGGCGGGGGACCACTGGGGATTTCTCTCGGTGCACAGTTCGAAAATTGCCTGCTTTTCCTGCATGAGCTGTTCTTGCATCAATTTACACAAGGACAAGAAGTCCTTTTCCTCAGCGCAAAAGAAGCACTGCAAAAATAAACAAAAATTATTTCACTTGATAAACGATTCAAATTTTAAATTTCTAACTATCATTTTTTCTTTCAATTTCCATATTTTTTTTGTACAAAATTTAAAATTTTTAATTCAAACTTTCATAACCAAAAACACCAAAAATCGGTAAATCCAAAAATTATTTAGAAATTTTCAAATCCTTATCAAGTAATCAAAGTATCGAAAATTAAATTACGAAAATCCTAAAAATACTGACGAGAGCAACAGATGGGTCGATTTCTGTAATCGGAATTCGACTCGCGTATTTACAATGGTAGGTTGTATCCAGTTCGACTTCATTTTCGTTGCTCTTTTTATCAACGCTTCCTGATCTTTGGGTCGTGTGTGGATCCAAATAAATAATTTCATTCCCTAAAACGACACCAAACATTTAATATTTCGATTACTATTCAAGGGAGCGATTTCCTATCTCGCACACTAACCAACGCAACCAATAAAATACAGAGCGTGGTTTGGTTTCCCTCCAATGGCACCCAGTGACTGAGGAAATTGAAACGTCGTCTGCAAAAATTATAAATCCTTAGTGTTTTGGTATTAAACTGGAAAATTACTAATTCGACTGTTTTCTTACCTTCAATCCATTGAAATAAATTGGGTTTATCTCGTTCAAACCCAGTCTAAGAGGTATCAAAAGCAAAAGTGGTGTCCACTTGATTGTGGATTTTATCGCGTCTTCTTTGCCCACTTCTTGGCCGTTTTCGGTTCGACAGAGGGTCACTATAATGACGTGTACAATTTTTTACATGTCAATAGTTGGACTAATTTTTTCAATTGGATTCAAATTTTCGAATCGAAATTTGACGACTTTCTAATTTTCAAACTTCCGAAAGTAAATATCCAAAATTGATAGTACTGATTACGAGGATTTTGGAATCTATTGCGTAACTTTTCAAACAACTTATTGTATGGTTAACCATCTATAAAAAAATTTATACTCACGAACGTCATTGATGATAAGAGTATTGTCCAGTGCCACATGAATGATTATTTTACTCCACTCGTCATAAACTACTAATTTCCTGCAATAAAAATGTTTTGACTTATTAAAAAAAATGTTTAGAGCTTTTCCACTGGTTCTATGGAATATGAAATTTTTTTGTAACAAACACCCGTCAATAAAATATTGTATCATATAATAATACCTAATATATATGATAATAATATGATAAAAAATGTTCTTTTTTTTACTTTAACACTTGTGCAATGGTGTTAGGGCCAAACCATTGGCCAACTTCTTTGCCTTCTGACGCTCCCATCACAGCGATTTGGTGAATCGAGTACGGTGCTGCTCTCCGATCTTCAAAGCAGCTCAAAATTTTCAAATATTCTGCATCTTTTGTTTCTGAAGTCCATTCCCAATCTTTCCCTGTAAGAAAAAAAATTATGTTGAAATATCTAAAAACGACAAATTCTATTTTATCTATATATTTTGACATAAACTTCTTGTAACTTCTTTTTTTTCCAGAGAATAAATTAATTCATCATATTCAAACATTACTTGAATTTGAATACTTCAAGAAAACGAAAAAAATGTTTTTATTTTTTCACAAGGTAGCATGAAAAAACAAATTTATTTCAAATACAACAAATTAATTTTTTTCTTCATTCTTCTCTACAACCTTTTTTTGAAGATAACTCTAAAATCACCAGATGAGGCGAGTAAACCCAGAATTGAGAAAAATAATCAAATTTTGAATAAAATTGTTCAAGTCACCCACAAGTCAGAAATGGGTCACATGAAGGTCAAATATAGATCATTGGTTTTTAAGTGATCTGAAAAATATAGTTTGGTAAATGAGTCTTGCATAGTTACCTAAGTGTAAATAAATTAAAGCTTGACCAAGTACCATTTGGCCGCATCTCAGCATGCAACCCCAACCTTTGTCGGAGGTGTAATTTGACCCGAAACCTCCGATGGGCACAAAACCTTTTCGGTATGTAAACCATAACTTCGATGTGATGTTTTTGCGGATTTCAGATAGTTCTTGGACAAAGTAAGATTGAACAATTATTGCTAAAATTTGTTTGTGATGATACCTACCATCAGTTATTCATTAAAAAAAAAAGCAAAAGTTAAATATAAAATTTTTGCACACCGTTGAATCACTTATTGAATTTATAAAAATTATTGAAAACATCTAAAAGTAATGAAAAAATTTTTCAAAATTCCAAAAAATTATAAATTTAGGAACAATAAATGTATATAGAAATTGGAATTTTTTACCAATTCAGAAGTTTAATGGAACTTGCAAATTTTCTCAAAAATTTAAAAAAATGTCCAACAATCAACACGTATTGTTAACATTTCATTTTGGTCAAGCTGAAAACAAATAAATTAAAAATGGCGCAAAAAACTGAAAAATACCTTTGATGGCATTGTATTTTTTCCCTAAAATCCAAACAGGCTCTTGTGTTTGCGGGATATCATCAACTTCATCTGTTGAATTCGGAGAAAAAAAATTGTCCATCTCAGAGACTATTTTTCAGTGAGTCATGGATACTCAAAAACTGTAAAATTAAGATTGTTTCAGGAAAATCATAATAATAAAAACAATTCCGGAGAAATTTAACGCAAATATTGTCAACTTTTCGATTGGTGTCAATTTTACAATTCTTATTCGATTGTATTATATATCGACTCCAGGATGATCAAAATCTTTGAATTATGCTATCTCAAATTATTATTATTAAAGTTATGCTATCGACAAATTCAGTAAACTTGAACTTTAGATGTTTTGCAAGAATAAGAACTTTCAAAGTTCCTCGAGAAACACTTTCGAAATTTTTTGCTTTATTTGTACGAAAATTTTGCCTACGCCCTTTCCTTTCACAACTTTTTGTGAATACTAGAAGACAAATAATTTACTTAATAACAACGACATTAGTTTTTAATGTAAGACAATCATTTTCAAACAAATTTTGCAATTGATGTGATTCTTCCATTGTAAAACAAAAATGATTTATAAAAAATGACGAACCATATCGTTCTCGAAATCTTCACATTACGTCGAATCACATATTGTCTTCTAAAAACTGTGGCAAAATTCGAATAACTGTAAAAAATAGAATATATTAACGATGAAAAACTGTATAAATTGCACGACTATAAATCCAAAAGCAGGTAAACAAGTTCGGAAGTTGTTATTTACATTCGCAAAAATGAGTAAATGACTAAATGACGTTTAAATTGTCAAATATTGGTCAACAAACTAAACAAGGCAGTACAATGTAGAGTCAGCAGTTAGGTTTTTTTTCACTGTAACAATACTCTGGGGCGGCAATTTGAAAACACCAACTATGTACAATGGCTATTTTCAATTTTCCGCCAAACAATTGTTCGGCCGACTAATCACAGAGCCTATTTTCAAATTTTCCGCCAAACAAACTCTTAGGTGACTCTCGGCGAGAGTGACAGTGGTAATCGTGCAAATTCGGTTGTATTCGGCTTGTTGTTTTTCAAACAGCAGAAAAAACGCAAAAAACAGTAAAAGGAAAAGTGATTAACAATGCGCAATCAAAAATGTTCATGTAATTCTTATTAAATATGATCTCATCAAAAATAAACTATTCAATAAAACTTGTTAATTATGATGGTTTTTTTGAGACTCAGTGATTTTTTCTACTCCGCGATAGAATTTTTTACTTTTTGTTAATTCGATGGAATCAAAACATAAATGCTATGAAATAAAATTATTGAAGTTCCCACAAACTTTGAATACTTAATCATCCCTCGAAGAACTTGTTCAAAAATACGTAAAATCCTAAATTTCGATTTATCCTAAATTAAACATTAATCAGTCGAGTTCAACATGCATTATGATAAAATTCTAAAATTCCCATGTAAAATTGTCAAGTTTCACTTGCTTTTAAAATTGAACCCGAGCACGATTAATCCTTAGTTCGAATGTAATTGCATTCATTAAAATTCAAACATATGCGCGTTCAAATAGATCGAGCATGGAGGTTCATACATACATAAATGCGCTACGTACTCGGACCTGTAGCGTTTAATGAATCGCAATTTCGTCTTCCGCAAGACATGTAACGTTGCGTGTCCCGTATTATTTTCAACAGTTCAATTTTCCTCTTGAGGAACATTGTCTAACTCATTTTCCGCAAATTCCTCGAAGGCTTTTCTTATTTCTGGCATTCAATTTGATTCGAATTTCAAACTTTTTTTTTCTTTAGATCAATGTCGACTGGAGGAATTGATGTCAATTTTTTTATTTTTGCATCAGTTTCCGGGTATTTTACATAATATCTTGTTCTACTAGCCATTTTCGCATGTTTTGATAATTTGTTTATCATGTGTTCGATTTTTATCATGTTATTTATCAATTTGTATACATACATTTTTCGAAGTACTGAGTAACTAACTATTGGGCAGTTATGGGAAATTAATGGGACGTATAATAAAGATTATAAAATTTGAAATAATTTTGTAGTTCTCGTAATTTGCGAGAATCTCGCATGAACCTAGAAAGATTCTACAGAAAATTTTAAAATAAAATTCATAATATTCTCAAAAGTGTGATAAACTCTCAACAATCCATTCAAATAATGTGAGAAATCGTTTAGAAATGTCTAAATTCCAAAACATTCTCAGAATTCCAAGAAGTCTTCGAAACTTCAGAACTTTATAAAATACATAATATTTATCAAAATAATAATTTTGGGACTTGAGTTTTCAACAAAATTTCGAAACTCTCGAAATATACTTAAAAAAGACTGGATTTACATGAAATAATTACAAATGCACTGCACAAACTAATCCAGTCTTGAAACACGCGAAATGAAAGGATTCGAACGATATAGAAAGGAATTCGAAACATTAAAAACCGGTGTCACAACAATGGTACATATCAGTGAATGTGCTCGCGCTAAATCACGTAAATAAAAAAAAATTTCAACGTTTCATATGTCGCAACGAAAAAAGTCGCTATTCACTGATTTCGAAAATTTTTTCCATTTCGCCTCTTCTTCTCTCCGACAACTTGATGCCAGCCAGAAAAATCGTACTGCTATCACGTGAAAGTTACGTTTTTTTCATTATTTAATATATATATGTATATCAACGACCAGACTCGCTTTTATACACTACCGAGCTTGTCAGTTACCACTGGCGCTCGCAACCATCAATTTGTTCCAATTTTTATCACCGTTGTAATTTTTTCTAAATTTTTTTCCCAGTATAAAACCGTATAAAATCGTACATAAACACATTTTATATCGAAATATACGTATAATCTTCAAAAAATATAATTTTTAAGCCAATTTTTTCTGGTATTTTTTAATATGTGTATTATTAGAAGAAATTAACCATTCGTAGGAAATTCGTATGTGAAAATTGATCGGGATTATAAATCGCGAGTGAAGTTGCAAAAAGAAAAATTGCGCGATAATGCGAGTTTATTGGATTGGAGATAAACCGGAAACTGGTTGAATCTGAATTGAACAGATTTTCACCTGAATCTTCGAAAGTGGTGAATATTTTTATAAATTGTGTTTTTTAGCGAGTGTAATTTCGAGCACTTGCAATTACTCAATTAACGAGGTTCAAGGTTTTCGGTGTAACAAGCGTGTGTAGAGGTGGATTAGTGCGCGTTGGGCAAATCGAAATTTTTGTAAATTGCGGATTTTGGGATTTGAAAAACTAATGAATATAAAGGAATCTATGGTCTATAAATAGATATGAGAAAGTCGAAAAATTTTTCTTTGAGTCCTCGAAGTTTCAGAAGGAAATTGATGTTTTCACATTTGAAATATGATGATAATGTGGTCAAATGTACTACTACGATGTTTTCGGATCTCTAAGAAAATTTCAGTCATTTTGGCAATGCTGCAAAATATGTAAAACTGGAATTTTTAAAAGAAAAATTTGTTTTAGTTGGTTTTGGAAAAATTAAAAAAAAAAAAAATGAAAAGAATGTAGTTAGTGTCCTGAAACTTTCAAATTGTAGAAATTTTTGGTTGTCTAGCGATGGCTACAATTTTATGTTTTGAAATAAAACTTTTGCGTTTTACTACAAGTTTGAATTATTTTAGATCGAAAATTAAAAAAAAATATAAAATTACGAATAATTAAATTTGGCGAAAACTGAAAAATTGTAGATTTTGCAAAAATATATGTTCCAAAGTATTTCGGTATCTTCATTTTAAGGTACTCAAAAAATTCTACATCCATCAAAACTTTTCACTCAAATTTTACGAAACTTCGAAATTATCTCAAAATCCGGGAAATCCAGTTCTCAAGAACAATTTAATTTTCGTCATTCGTTCGATATTTTAGAACTGTAAGATTCCTCGGAATCAACGAATTAAGCATTTCAATGATCTTCAAATTTTTCGTAACCACGTAGATAGATCGAAGTTATTTTATTCAATGTTTTTGTAGACGAATAATGTCCAAACACATTTTTCATAAAATTCCCTTATCAAATCAACTATTCAAAATCTACTACGATACATCTAACTTTTGTCAGGAACTAAAACATTTTCCATGAAAACTCGAAAAAGTAAACACAACATTTCTGGCAACCATAATTATACTTTTCAACATCCGTTTTTCAGTGAAAAGAGTTCTAGATGACTAATGCTAATTTTATTTGCACTTGTAAAACCTGAAAAAACATTTTTGCAGGTACCGTCTTTCATTAAAAGCATTCAATTTGGCGCGATGTAAATTAACTCATTTTGATTGTCATATTGCGATGAAAAAAAGTCCTTATTAAAAAAAATAATAACTCTTAAGGATTTATGCGAATAACAAATGTTACAGTCCAACCAATATAAAATGTAAGTATGATTTGCATGCGACACGGAATGTCAATTTTCGGAAAAACACGCTCACTATCCAATATTTTAGCTTCGCTCGATGTTGGTTCGTTCATAAAAAAGCTGCGATTTTCGAAACGCCATATTTCTCATGATTTCAACATTTTTATGATTCCTTCTTCGATGTTTACCAATAAATTTACGAAATGTGTTTGAAGTTTGAACATTCTCCGTTTAAAAGAACATTTAACAATAAATTTTGATTTTGAACTTCGAAAAAATGCGAATTTCAAGGTGCTGAAATTCAATCTCGTGCAGTTTAATTGCTCAACACTACGGAGGGTAAAAAATAATTGCTTCCGAGTTACGTAAATGTTTACATATTTGTATTCTATTGTTAAACGACATTCTATCAATTTATACCGCGCGAAAGTTTGCAAAAGTGTGGTTGCATTGTTGCGATACACGCAGAATAAGTCGAATTGTGTATGCTCGCGAAGATAACGAATTTATTGACACAGAAACTCGCGTTTGCAAAAGAGCACTTGACCGTACCCTTCAGCGGCGGCTTTCGAAAATGCGCGGTTTCCGTTTCCGCCCAGCGACATTTTATTGCAATTAAATCGTTTCCTCGGCGCGCTCGAATTGACTTTGGTTCGAAGGTTTTTTCAAGTTGGATTTATAAATATTATTCATGCTTTTAGTTTATTTTTAAAATTTTAAAGAAATTTCTACCATGGTTCGAATAAAATATTATTTTTTTGCGATTCTGCAATATTTTCTGAAAATGTTCTAAAATTCTTGAAGGTTTAAGAAATAGGCGAACAATATCCCTAAAACTCTATGAAGTACATAAAATTGATTATTTTACGAAATTTATGAAAAATCACGAACATTCGATAAAGTAATTTAATTTTAGAACGTTTCAGAGAAGGTCCAAGAAATTTCAAAGCCAAGAAATTGATTTTTTGGATTTTTAAAGTCTCGAATTTGTATAATGATATATATTCGAAATATTATGATTAATAATTTTGAGTAATTTATTTGGAACAATAAACGACAAAAATAGAAATCCTCAATGCTCAATCCTCATCATTTTTCGTTTTTTAAGCAAGAACCAAAATGGAACGAACAAAAACAACCAAGGAAAGCAATCATTATGGAGCGTGAGTATCAGAATAATAAAACTCCTCGACTTTCAAATTTGGGTCATTCGAAGCTGAAATACTAACATTCTCAAGATTTTCATGCATTTTCTCAATGCTTTTTTAGAGTCCCATACATAGGAGATGAGGATATCCCAAGCTGGAAATTTTGGAAAAAAAGAAGATACGTCGTAGGAACTTTAGCGTTTTTTGGATTTTTCGTGTCTTACATTTTGCGAGTAAATTTAAGTGTCGCTATCGTTGCGATGAACGCAAATATCACAACTATCGATGAATCCGGAAAAACTGTACACGTAAGAAAAAACAAATAAAGTTTAACTCCACATAACTTTTCATAAATATTTTCAAAAAAATGTAAATATTTTTAAAAAAAAGTTGACAGAACCTTAAGAATATCGTAAATAGCATTTTAAAGAAAATAACGAAAAATTTTTTCGTGCATATTTCAATTTTTAAGGATGCAACTGTATGCCCTCAACAATAAATCGTATCGTAATATCGCCAAATTTTTTTATCAGGCGCTCATTTTTTATTTCAGAGACGTGAATTCGATTGGGATTCAAAAATGCAAGGTCTCGTGCTGAGCTCGTTTTTTTATGGATACATAAGCACGCAATTATTTGGAGGTTGGCTTGCGTCCCGGATTGGGGGAAAGCGAGTTTTCGGGTCCGGCATCGTGGTCACCGCGCTTTTCACCCTCATCACACCCCCAATCGCAAGAGCAAATGTCTATGTTTTTATCGCCGTTCGAATTATCGAAGGCATTTTTGAGGTACCTTGAAATTTCGAGACCCAACCTCTTTCAAACGTTGTGATAATTAAAAATTTGTAACCATATGACTCAAGATGATAAGAAAATAATTGTAATTTTATCGAAGTATTGAAAAATTCGGGTACAGTTTCATAAAATAGTAAATTTGCAAGTTCCCCTTATGACTTCAATTCTAATAAGAATCAAAATCATCAGGTCGAAGTTCGGAAAATTTAAACATGTACGTATTTGATTTTTCGATGTAAATTTTTAGATCGAAAAATCGAAAACTCTTCAAATTAATGTTGAAAAATTCTAATCAAAGAGGTAATCATGCATAAAAATGTTTAGGGTGTGACATACCCCTGTATTCACGCAGTGTGGAGCAAATGGGCCCCACCGCTCGAAAGGTCTCGTCTTGCCACTTTGGCTTTTTCGGGGAGCTTCGTCGGGACCGTTTTCGCGATGCCCGTCTGCGGAATTCTAGCCGAGAGAGTCGGTTGGGCCAGCATTTTTTACGGCTTCGGAGCAATCGGGATCTTGTGGTATCTCGTATGGACTTATGTTGTTTACGATAATCCAGAGGACGACCCTTACATTTCCGAGGCCGAATTAAAATACATCAAACTAACTTTGGGCACTGTTGCTGAAAAGGTATTACAATTCGAGGCAAAAACTATGCTTTTCAAGACCAAACGTGTTTTGAAATCAGGCATTTCGGAGTGCTTGTGCATTTTGTACGGTTCCAAATAAGACACTCGAAATTTCTTTTAATAACATGACCAGTATTCAAAAAATTTTAACATTTGAATATTTTTTTCTAGTTATCCGTGAGCGCTTGCATTTCAAGATTTCATCACTATTGATTGTTTTTTATTGTCAATTTATTAATTTATTCGGAGCATTTTTTACAGCGAATTTCTCACCCCTGGGCAGCTATTCTGACCTCGGGGCCAGTTTGGGCGATCGTCGCAGCTCATTTCGCTGAAAATTGGGGGTTTTATTCTATGCTGACTCAGTTACCAACGTTTATGAATGGTAAAAACAGATTTTCCATACATTTTACAGCCATTGTTACATAATGGAATATTAAAATGGTATAAATATTGCTGAAATGCAAAGAACTGAATGTTCTGAAAAAAAAACTAATGAATGAATATTGTATGTAATGTAAATATTGTATCAAAATAACAAAATCGAATATTCCAGTTGTTCATTTCGAATTTCATTGATATTAAAAGTAGACATTGCACGTTGATATTTTTCAGATATTTTGAACTTTAAACTGGAAAAAAGTGGAGTTTTCTCAGCTCTTCCATATTTCGTAATGGCTTTGGTCCTTCAAGTGACAGGACATTTAGCTGATTATTTCAGATCGAAAGGACTTTTGACAACGACCCAGGTAAACTAGTAAGATTTTTAAATTTAATTTAAAGGGCTGCTGAATTTCCAATTTTGAAAAACCCCGTAATTAGGAACGTATAATTTTTTCCACGGTATAAAAAAAGTAGAGTATTCAAATTTGAATTTTTTAGGTGAGAAAAATATTCACATGCGGCGCTTTTTTGAGCCAAACAATTTTCATGACGAGCGCGGCTTTTCTTTTGACGCCAGTTGGATCTGTGACTTGTATAACAATCGCTGTTGGACTCGGAGGCTTTGCCTGGTCTGGTTTCAGGTAATAAATATTGAAAAAAAAAATTTAGATTTTCGTATTGACTCATTTTGTTTGTTTGATTTTTTCAGTGTCAATTATTTGGATATTGCTCCTCAACACGCGAGTGTTATCATGGGTATAGGTGAGTCACCATCTACTTGGATAAATCTTATGAATGACGAGATTTCTTTTGTAAGGGTAATAAACATTAATCGAACAAATTATTTTCGTACAGGTAATACTTTCGCTACTTTACCTGGTATATTAAGTCCTATGATAACAGGATACATAGTTGAACACAAGGTGATTAAATCCAATTTAAAAAATGCATTGAAAAATTCGTCAAGCATCAGTTCATCGTAATAACTCGTCGAATTCTAGTGATTTTGGTTTTCATACAACTTTCATGATATTTATAAATTTTTATAAATATTATATTATTCAACTTTTATAAAATGTGCAATTTTTATATGGTTTTTACAAAATCACTTCAACAGTTTTATCAAATCGACCTGATAAAATGTTCATTTTTTCATAAAAACTAGGATTACTGGGGAAGGTAAATAAATTTCACAAAAATGAAAAAAATTTTCAGACTGCCCAAGAATGGCGAATAATTTTCATAATCGCGGGAGGAATTTACCTAGGGGGGGCAATAATTTACGCCCTTTTTGCATCCGGCGAAATTCAACCTTGGGCCTTAGACCCCAAAGAAAGAAAGGAAAAACACGCGCACGAAAACGAGGCCTTAGAAGTCAACGAAATAGAATCAAAAATACACTCAATACGTTTGTAAAGGAAAAAATTTTCTTCTAATTGAGACCATTGAACGATAAAAAAATATTTAACCACATTATCTAAATTAAGGCGCGATAAAGATTGTCAAGAAAAACGGAGCGGAAATTGTATGCGGAGCAAATTGTAAATAAATATTTAATTTATTTCTCCCAGGCCTGCCTGATACATTAGTATAATCTCTCGTGGTACAAAAAACGTTATGCTACAAAAATAAAACTATTCGTTAAATGCGTCGTGAAAAATAATAAATAACAAAAAAGGGTGAATAAAAGATATACTCTATGTTTATAATAAATTAGAGATTATAAAAAAATAATATTTATTTTGATTGATCTCTGAAATCATACTGGTATTTCAGTAACCACTGATTTTTATTTTCAATATATTTTGTTAGTTAAGCAATAAATAAGTAAATATATTAATCAACGTGAAATATCGATTTTCGAGATTCTATAAGTACGTCCTTTTCAGTCAGATTTTTCTATAAATGCATAATTTTTCTAAAAATACTTAGCGAATGACGTTGAGATTGACCGTCATATTTCTTGGTAATTTTGGAATTATTGTGTCAGCTAATCCTGATGACATTTCCAGCCAGGAATAATTTATGTTGTAATTTGTGACGTCTTCCAAAAACGGTTTGAAAGAGACCAAAATCGTTAAACACATACCGTCGTGATTCGTCCGTCCACCAAATTCGATGCTGAGTAATCCATGCGGTCGGTGCTGGGGCACGTTTTTCCCAAAAATGTCCTAAAAATGTAAAAAAAATTATTAATGATAACTATAAACAACATGAACGTATTCTATGAACAATAATAATGAATCTTTTAAAATTATTATAATAAAAATTTCATTTTTTCATCCATTTCTCGGATTAAAGAAAATAATATAAAAAATGAGAAATATATGAAAAAATGTAAATCTTATTAAAAATATTGAGATTGATCTATTCATTTTGAACTTTTTTTTACTTACAACCATGTATTCATGTAAAGTTGAATGCAAATTTCGACTCGGGTAGATTTCACAAACGGGCAAATGTGGGCTTGGATCTTCCATGTACAAAATGTGCATTTTGTTTCTGTAAATGAAATATTAACCAATGAAAAAATGTACCTCAGTAGGTTGAAAGTGATTTTATTCATTGGAAACCTCGAAAAAAGTCAAACTTAGAAAGTTGAAAAAAAATCCTTTTTATATGGAAAATGTTAAAAAAACCTGGCATTTTGAGAATTATAGATAGAAATTTTCATCAAGTGATTAAATCCACCCCACACTTTTTCTAAACAACAACAAAAAAATCTCACGTTGAGTTCTTCCTTATACAAGCAACGACCTTCAAATACAATCTGCTCAGAAGGTTCGTGACAGGCAACAATTTTGAATGATAAGGCCCATTAATGCCCTCGATATAATCTCTGCACTTCTGAATCAAGGGAACAATGTCGTTCCGCCTCAGCGACAAAGTCTCGATATTTTGTACCCAACGAGCTTGCAGAGAATCTTTGTCGGCTCTGTCTAAAGTCTTTAGAGTGCCCTCGATTATGTTCCCAGTGAAAACAAACCGAAACCAACTTCCTTCAACGGTTTCAACGGTTATCAAAGATTTTGGCTCCATTACGAGGCCCGTTTCCTCCAGGACTTCACGTTTGACTGCGTCGATCAAATTTTCGTTCGGTTCTACTCTTCCTGCTGGTAAATACCATTTTTCCATACAATCAAATTTTGCCTCCTGCATCATCAAAACCTCGTTTTTTTCGTTTATTATCACGGCTGCGACGATATACACTACGGTTTTTTGACATATTGGGATAAAGATGGAATTAGATTTCGGAGTCGCTCCTTTGGCTTCTGCAAAATAAATTAATTGATAAATGATTTTAAAAACTGAAATATTTTGTATGAATTAGGTTTTTTGAGCATTTTTTGAGCAGTCATTCAATATATTATAAGAAATGATATCGACTCCATAAACTTACGAATCGCTTCATTTTGCTGAGCGATCGTGAAATCGCAGAATTTCCCCGTGACATCGGCTATTTTTCCAACTATCGCGAGTCGAATTTCATCCTCGACATCTGACATTTTACGCATATGTGGGTCGCGATTTCTCTGCTTTCCAACAGATTTTCCTTTTGCGAGGCGAACGACTTAGAGAGGAATGTCAAAAAACCGGATGGGTGTTTCTCTCGACGTTTAGACGATTTGTAAAATAAACCGTTAGATTCGTTTTTCAGGAAGCTCAGCTAGAACTTTTTCCGTACTTTTAGAACTAAATTGCCTACAGTTAATTGTAATTAATTGATCAACTACGGAATTTTGCTTCGTTTAACATGACCAACATGATCGATGTCAATTACACTCAACTCAACTCAACTCTCGATTTAATCTGATTTAATCACAATGAAATAGACACCTGTAAGCATCATTTGAGGCATCTCCCCCTCTGCCTTTCTCGCCTCTACTCAGCCCTCAACGGGCAAGGTCTTTGGAATGGCTAGTACGTGGCAGCAGCCATTCGTATCCGCTATCTCGTCCGCGGAATTCAAATTTCACTGGAAAGCGGAGAAGGTGGCTAAATTAGATATTTGTTTGATCCGCTATTTGCGCTACTAAATCAATCAAAATTAATGTTGAACAAACCAAGCGATGAATGTATACCGTATATACCTTCGAATGAGAAATATTTTCCCTTGAACAAAAAATTGTACCTGGATCGAATTTATATTATTAAGTTTTTCGATGTCTCGCTTGGTTCACTAATTAATTATGAGTCGTTTCTGAAAAAAAATAATTTTCAATCATCAGATCAGACGAATGGAAAATTATATGTACGAAACCTTTATTGAAGTACAGAATACTGGAAAGTTACATCTTGCTGTTGACATATTATTTTTCTTGAATAACATACAAACGCGCGAGATTCTCTGTTATTTACTAGAGAAAATCAATTAATTATAATTATCGATCAATTAATTGATTTACCGAAGCAATTCAATCGAATTCTTCTCCTTTGTGTGGGGCTCGAGTAACAATTAATTGAAACTTGAATTTGTTCATACATTTATTTTTGGTGTTGTTACGTTCTATAAAGTTCCCTAAGATATTCGAGACATACAATAAAGTTAATATTGTATAGTATTTTGCGTCAATGATTATTTTGTAATTCAACTATTCCCTATTTTGCATTGATTAAAGAACTTCGATATTTACTATTTACAGCATTTGGACAAGTGAAGTACATTTTTTGTATCGGTTCAATAATATGAGAAAATTGAAAAACATCTATTCTACATGCATTCATGGAAGAAAAATTTGAATGTGTACAGAATACGAATCAAAAACATGCACTTCATCGTGATTAACGCTTGTGAAATTTTCGTAATACCAGTTTCCAATTGTTGATAACATATCGTAATCACACACGTTTTCGGTTATTTCGACGTGAGGAGTAACAATCATGAACCAATAAAATCATGCTGCAACTGGTTTTCTATACCAAAAAACTAGCACTATTCATATAAACATAATAAACCTTGTTTGTGTAAATTAAACAGTTGTATAGTTACAAAGTAAAACTTAAAAAATGAATCATCCCTCTACTAAGTAACAAATTCCTACCTCTCGCAGAGATAAATATTGATCCATAAAACGGTATGTGAATAAAAGAGTATGTTAACCGCATGGACAACATAGGAGAGCCTTGGCTCGCTTACGCTCATGCAGCAAGTTCATGTTTGTTGAGAACCACCTATGTTACCCACTCGATTAACAACGTACTATTTTGTGTTATCACAAATAATTGCTTTAAGGTTCTCGTGATATTTTTTTTATAAATATACGTGATTACATTCGAAGCAATGTGCTAGGTAAATTGCTAGAAAAAACTGTTTCCCCGATTTAATCTTGTGAGCAAGTTTTATCTGCCGGAGCATCAGTTGGGGGATCTGGAAAAATATTCGCAACGTCAATACATTTTTTAACGTTTTTTGTTTTCAAAATTTATCGAAAAAATTTTTCTTTTACCATAAAACATGCATCTTTTGACTTTGCAAGTGTTGTATCCACCACAGGCTGGACATTTTAGACCCACTACGTGAAATGGTATTATCGATTCCTGAAAGTCATGAAAAATTTTTGTCAACTTTGAAAAAATATAGCAAAATGTTGAAACTCTAAATTTCAGAATTTAGAAGCTTGAAAATTACAATAAAGTTGAAAACTCAAAAACTGAGGGATGTTTTGAACCATCGAAACCAAGACAAATTTAGTAACTTTAAAAGTAAGTAGAATATGAGAATTTCAAGATTTTTCATTTTCTTTGGTATTTTCTTGAATTTGTAGTTCAAACATTTTTCCGTTTCGAATGTTCCAAAATGTTGCCTATTTTTTGGCAACATTCATGGTCAGAAAATGTTCAAAAAATAACCTTGTGGCAATCCTTGCACAAAATCTCGGCTTTGTAATGCAAATAATCCCTGGGCATTGGAGTGTGCAAGACCTCGTCGTCCAAAAATTTCCATAAATGCTTCATGTCCGCGAGGCATTCTTGGCAAATGGGACAAATGTAGTGTCCCGAATGCAGCAAATTGTCGAAGCAAGTGCGATGAATCAAATGACCGCATGGTGGAATGTGACACGGAATGCGACTCGTGTGGATGTCGAACTGGCAAACTGCGCAATTTGCACGTGAGACGTTTTCAATACACTGTCAACAAAATGAAAACATTGGAATATAATTAGAATAAAAAAAGTATTATTATCATATATACCATCATTATTGACGAAATAATCTATGGTTTTCTATTGTTACAGTAAATTTGGGACACCTTATAAAGCATAATTATTCACAGGATTCGTCAATTTTGAAAAACTCCTGAGTTCGCATTTTCACATTTATAAATCTAATAAAACACATGAATTTGGTATTCCGTACTTTGTGTTTTTGCTCCAATTCCACAGGCAAACACATGTTACAAGTGGTGCAGTGAAAATATCGATCTCGTCCTCCGAGTCTGCAAATGCCGCAACCCTCACAATGGTACTGTTTTTTATCCTCATCGTCGAAAAGATTACACTCGAGACAAGTGTAGTTTCCGAATTTGACGCCGCAATTTTTGCATCTTTCTTGGACCGCTTGACGAGTCTCGCACATGACGCAAATCAGTTCCGTCACTTCCTTTCGCTTGATCGCATGATCTTCCTTGTCATCATGGCAGAAACGACAAATGTAGATTTTGTTGCAACAGGGAGTCTAGACAACATTTTAAAAATCTGATTATCGTTTTGATAGATTTTTCATTTGGATTTTTACGATTCACAAAAAATAAAAAGATTTTACTGTCCATAAGTTCTTGGATACTAAAATATTTATATTTTGGATTTTTACTGGCAATTTTGAAATTTGACAAGATCAAAGAACACATTTCTCATTTGTAGTGTTCACTTTTTTTATTTCAGTTTTTGATTGCTGTGAAATATGGTTTTTTTTCTTTTGAAATTACCAACTTTTGAAGTTTAGACATTTTGAATAGTCAACTTCTCTGGGTTGTTCTTATTCAAAAATCGCAAACAATAAAACGTCAAATTGAGTTGTAAAATTTGAAAACATGAATATTCAAACATCAAAAAAATTTTTGATAATACTAACAACAAATTTTGATTTCCTTTTGTAATGCTCGCAGCCATATGTTTTTTCCTCTTTTCCTTCCTCTTTATCTTTTCCCTCCTCCTTGGAATTTTCTGTTTTTTCACTCGGTGGGCTTGAATTTTCTGGCATACTTTCTGGTTGCTCGTTTTCCATGATTTATAATTTTGATGAACAATTTAAAAAATTTCCCAGCTCCTGAAAATGAAATCATCATATTAATAATTGACTGTTAGATCATGCAATAAATCAGAATGTCTCATTCTACACTCATCATCGCCAAAATAGTGTAAATATCAAAATTCAATGTTGAATCAATCCTTTAAACTAGAAATTTAATAGGAATCGTAAATAATTTCAACAAATTATAACTTTTCGCACTATATTCATAATGTTATCAACCCATTCTTAATTTCACTCTAATTCACTCACTTTATTTTTTCTCGATACCAAAAAAAAGTCACGAAAATTGACAGAAAAAAAATTCCTCGAAATAAACTAAAATACACTTTTTATCAAAAAACACGTCAAGGACGAAAAAAATAGCGAAACTGACAGCAATTGACAGTTCTCGTTGGTTCTCGTCTTTTTTTTCTCGACATCATATGATGATATAATATATATTACATATGAATATTTTCTTTTCTCTCTTCCACCACCGAATAAAAACCACACACATATTTGTCCCGCATGATCAGCAAGTGCAAGAAAATAAACATTGACAATTTCTCTCACCACAGAATAATGATTTACAAAACGAACAAGTTGAAAACGCCGAATCTTGCGCCGAAAACGTTATCAAAATTATAACGAAGTCTAATGAACAAATAGTGCAATCTATATATTAATGGTCCGCACTCGTCGATCGCACATTTTTAAGATGAAAATCTCTAATCAGAACGATGGGTCACTTTTGCTAATCGCGAATGACGTAATCAATGGAGCGATGCGAAGTCAAATTTACAGTGGAAATTGTAGTTACGATTATGTTTTCATTGCCGCAATTAGTTTCATCTTTCATCAATTTGAGTGCATTTGAGTCATAGTACTCTATGTGTATTGCTCTGTGTGAGTACTAAGTACTGTGAGTATCAACAGTTATGATACCGTGTGTGAACACTGAACAACCGTGAGTACATAACTTTTCTAACAGTTCCACCAACTTGCACCGGCAAAATTGCCCTGATATTGATATGTACGCGCGTATAAGTTTTTCATTTCGAAGCTTTCAAAGCTTCAAAGTTTGAGTTTTTCAGAAATTTGAAGTTTCGATCTGAAGTTTTGAAAGTTTAACAATTTTCGAAGTTCTGGAGTTCTGGAATTTTTCAAATTTAAAAGTTTCCGAGAATTTCGGAAAATTTTCAATTTTCGGGAATTTTAAAATTTTGAAGAATTTTGAAATCCTGAAGATTTTGGAATTTCAGATAATGTTGAAGAATTTCAATTCGGAAAAACTTCAAACTTTTGTAAATTTCTCAAGTTTTGAAGTCTCGAATAATTTTAAAGTTTATACGCTCCAAAGTTTCGGAATGATTGGAAGTTTCGAGATTTTGAAGATTTGTCAAATTCGGACGAATTTTTAAGTTTTGTGAAGTTATGAAAATTTCCAAGGTACTTGAGTTGATATTTTTCGGGAAAACCTCCCCTAAAATAAATATTGTGGCACATAGAAAGTTTGTTATATTTTCATTAAAGTTCAGTTACACTGAAGATTCTTCGTTATCGATATATTATATATAATACGTACTATACATTAACTATGATAGGGCTTAATTCATAAGTGTAATTGCGCGTATTATGACCTTTTCCTTGGAAAGAGTGTTTATAAATAAAAGTGATGCATGTAAAGACTGTGCCAATCGTTTTTTTATAGACTGATAATCTCCGTCGCGGAAATGGAATTACAAACGAAATTTATGGGTCATTTTACTGTTTTTCAACATCTTGAATTCACTCTTTGATTTCTTAAAGCTTTAGGAATCACTTTACGAACTTGCGAAAACATGTTTTTTCGTATCTTGCACTAATGACGTGCGTTTGTGTTTAAAGGACTTATATCGAGAGTTGATTCTTATTATACACGCCCAAACTTACTGTTTGAAAAGGACATTTAACCCCCACTATTGGCAGTATTAGCCCTTTAAATACAATATAATACTTATTATCGACGACAACGGAGGTGGGCAATAATATTGCTCTCTCTTTCTCACCAAGCGACTGCTCATGTGAGAGAGAAAAGGACCGTTGCGTAGTTGGACATTAGACGTATCCAAATTTAAAAAGGAGAGTACGTTTTCCGATTACTTATAAGGTCACTTTTATAACTTTTCAGGAAACTTATAAGGTTGTATATGGTGCCTTACAAGAAATGAAAAATTTTATAACATGTTCGACGCCAATGCTCGAATCCAAAGAAAATCTATAGCTCAAGTCAACCTTGTCCCCGCACTTCATATTTATTTTTAACATACTTTGCGGCGCGCGACTAAATGACAACTTAATTCGTCAAATCTCAAGAAAAAAAAAAATAATCGGGAATAATATCAAGAGCTGACAAATTTTTTGCGTCACAGAAAACTGTCCTCTAACAAAAATACACGGCCGGACAAAATAGACACGTGGGGGAAAGTTATTCCCGAGGAAATTATACCCCGGTGCCAAACGACTATACGTCAGTCATATATTCGAGCCTCGAATGTCGCGGTCGTTTTTTCGCTGAATTGAAGAAAAGTCGATAAAACAATTGACATAAATAAATAGAACAATAAGATGACTGCCAAATATAGATCCGAAGTGCATTACACGAGATACACGAATTCGATATTCTGATGCTTTCGTGATTTAATTCTTTATTATTCAAAAATAAAAAGTCGAAATTGCCAAAAATATGTTTAAATTTCTGCAGGAATAGAAACGAAATATTTATTTGGGAAAAGCAATCAAAATGCAGCGAGTTTTGAGTTTTCCAATGGCTCGCGGCGAGTTTGAGGAGTCGAGTGAATTTGTGACAAAACGGATGTGTTTTTCCTCGGTTTTCGCGGGGGGTTTTTTGTGCATTTTGGGGGGTTTTCTGTTGGGGAGATTCGCGGTGGAAAGGACGATGCATATAAGGGCGGAAAGGACGAAATTGGAGTTGGCGGATAATGGATTAAGGACAAATGAGCATCTTCAGTATCTTCTTTTGGAGATTTTGAACGAGGCGAAATTCGAATCGTATGTTTATCACTTTTTGTTTCCTTGTTACTCTGAACCTTACGGTATTTTCAAAAACCTCATGAGATTTCACGAATTACTTATAAGGTTCTACATTTTTTATAAAGGGGCTGTCTATATCAATTGAGTAACGCACTTTTCGGGCTTTTTTGACCCCCCTTCGCCCCTAAGTTATGAACCTGTATCAAAAGATTGACAAGATTGTACAAAGATTTGTATAAACTGCGGCCGTATAATTGTACCTTTATTCATGAACGTGATGCACAATCATGTTACAATTATTCGAACATCATTTAAAACAATATTTGGAAGGTTGCGAAGATTTTTAAAATTTCAAAATACCGCGAGAATTACCCATTTTCCATGATTCTGGAGATTCTAGAAATTTTCGAATGTTTGGGAAATTTTAATGTAAATCAAATATGGTATTTATTTTCGTATCATAATGTCCCTGTGTAATAATTCGAATACCATATAGGGACATACACTATTCGAATTTCATAATTTTGATTCCTATAGAAATGCATTTGATGAAAATCTCCATCCAGCCAGATCACAAGAATTAAAAAAAATAATGAGCGATACTGAATTTTTCGATCGAATCGTACAAACCGAAACGTGTACTATTGCAACAGCAAAAGGAGCAAAAGAGCCAGGTAAAATATAATCACAACTGGTATTGAGTAATTGAGAATTCATATCATAATAAATAGGCACTATGAATCAATATTTTATATTAAACGGAAAAAATTATTATAATCTCTATAAATAATAAAAAACAAAGGCTGCCCCTGGCAGGCGAAGCCTGCGGGGACAACTAGTATATTATAGATTGAACGTGCATTTTTTTGGGAACGTAAAAAAAAAATTTGGTATTAGACAGGTACGTGGTTTTGTCTACAAGCGGAGACGGAATTCCCTTGGCGATCGAATTAGCAAAGACTTTCCACCGCATTGAATCCGAAAATAATTGGTTCAATCGAAGAACTGTCATAATTTGCGTATTCTTCGGTTCCGTCGATTTTTGTTACGACGAATTACCAAATCACGTGAGATCGAAAATAGTAAGTTACATCGCCGTTCATGGAGATGCGATACAAGGTAATTATTTTTCCCTAGTAACTTTGAGTCTTATAAGAATTTCCGAAATCTCGTAAGTTTTTTGAATTCCTTATACGATTTCATTGTTTCATAAGGTTTTTATATAAAATTTATTCAAGGCATTTTATCAGATTAATCGTAAAAAATTTTGGAAATTCTTATAAAAATCAAGGTGTTTAGGGATCGAACTGATATCAAGACAAATTATTTCGTGTGAACGAGGGGGAAAGGGTGGAACAAAAAATTATTCGATCCGAATACGTTTGTATGAATTTCGAACTGACGTAATAAAAATTTTCAACATTTTTCAATTTTAGTTATGACTCAGTTATGTTACTTCTGAATTGATAAAAAATTTTCGAAATTTTCTGAAGTTTTTTTAAAAGAATATTTCATCATTCTGAAACATATTGACCACTATGGACTTTATATAACAATTCAAATCAAAATTTACGATCAAATTTACTAATTTAGTAATTTAATTTTTATTCGGAATTACTAAATCAAGTTTACTAATTTACTGGAAAATGTTTACTTACGTGCTCATTTCATTTACATTTTGAATTAAATTTTAAAATTACGAATTTCTAATTAATATGCAATGTCTATTTTTTCAGAAAGCGGTCATTTCACGATATCAGGTTCTGTCATATCACAAGCGACGATAATGCAATCAATCGATAGAATACAAAAATTTAAACTGGCGAATGAAAATTCGTTCAGAAGTCACGTGGAAAGAATAGAAAAAAATGCGTTTCCACGACTTGCGATCGACGTTCCTCACGTGATTTTGTCTTTTTCAGTGAGTTTTCGCGAAAATAAAATTTGTTTACAATTTTTTTGTTGTATGCATAAAGGTGTGAAATTACGAAAAAATTCGTTACTGATATGGTAACCCAACTAAAACACCGAAATCATGTCAATTCCAAAAGAAATGTGACTCTAACTTTGAAAAACTCCAATTAAATTTTCAAAACATTCGAATTGAATATCTCACTTTTACTTCTTCTACACAATTACGATTTTATCTATATTATATATTCCTAGAATGAAGAATTGAACATTTTTTTGGTTTTGCACAGACCAAACCGAACAAGACATCGGGTAAACACGAGAACAGCAGACATTCAGAGGCGCATCAAAAAACATTTTTGGCGCAAGTAATAGGGATGAGCATTTGGCGACTTTCAGAATCTGTGATTACGCTTCAATGGGACCCAGAAGAATTTCATTACGAAATGAACAAAGCTCTGAATGATGTGCAGATAAATACTTCGGGAGAGGAAAAAGGTTTATGGCGTTTTTGAATGGAATTTTTTGGGGAATTGAAAATTGAAATTTCAAGTTTGAATCATTATTTGTGTTCAATTGCGCAGGAAAAGTTCGTCAAACGTTGGAAAAATTAATCGACGACGCGAACGATTTCAACAAAAAACTCAGTAACTCTGATAAAACAAAGTAAGTTAAAAATACGTTATCAGTCATTAATTTTGATGCAAATTTTTTCATAAGTAATGAAAAAATGTATAATTATGATTACTGATTTTCAGTTCTCTCAAAGTTCGGATAACCAACGATATACTTTTGGATTTAGACCGCGCACTTTCGTGTCCGGACGAAAATTCGCGTTCAAAAACTGACCCAACAATTTTCCATGCAATATCCGAAAACGGTTTTAGAGGGATAAAAAAGTGTTATGAAGAAGCAAATTCGATATTAGGAAAACAGTAACATTAGTATAAAAACATAATATTAAAATTTTTTTGCGCACAATATTTAATTTTTTGGCTAAAATTTGTACACTTTTAATGCAATTTTTATAAGGTTTGCAAAATACTTTATTTATTTAATAATATAAATTCATTTTATATTTATATTGTATTGATCACAAATTTTGTATTTTATAAAAAAACTATTTCTAACATTTTTACGTAACTTTTGGATTTCTACAGTTTTTCAGAATTTGAAATAATTTTGAATTTTGAAAATTGTCGAGATATGTAATTTTTTGGTTTCTAAAAATGTCGAAAATTTTAGAGTTTTGAAAAATTTTGAAGTTTTTAATGTTTGAATTTTCAGAATTTGGGGATTTAGAAGTTTTGGAGCGTTGAAAATTATGAAGTTCTGGAGTTTCGGAAATCTTAGAATCATCAGAATTCTAAAGTTTTTTAGAATTTTGAACTTGTGGAGAATTTCTAAAAATTCTCAAGTTTCGAAGTTTCGAATTTTTCGAAATTTCTAAAATTTCAAGGCTTGAAGAATTTTGAAGTTTCAGATCTCACGAGTTTCGGTTTTTACATTTTAATTACTTAAAAGGTCTGACGAATTTGAATAAATATAAAATTCTTCAAGTGACAAGTTTCAGAATTTCGGGAGTTCTTGGGATTTTGGAAATCAAAAGTCTCCAATAAGTTTGAAAAAATAATTGAATAATTTATGTATTTACATTTTCATTAAATAACTGTATAAAATAATAAAATCCACATTTTTTCCATCAAGTAAGCACGATCACACATTTGCCGAACCGTATCGGATTTCCCTCTCGAATTGTTGGGCGTTTAAAGTGCCGTCAATTTCCTCGCAATTCGGGTTGAAAACCGAGTACGCGCTAATTTCCCCCTCTCTTTTCGGACGAGTTCTCGTGTTCAAATAAATAACGACGAATGACGAAACTATGAAATACACCGCGCCGAATTCGACTTGTATCGCGATTACGTAAAGCGTGGCCCAAACGAGGAAATACAAAATGTGCGTTATCCTCGTCAAATTCGGATCTGGAGAAATTTCCTCGGTTTCCTCTTCCTCGAGGATCTCCGATTTTTCCTCGGATTCGGTGCTTTGCGATTGGGTCTCATCGGCGTGCTAAAATTGAGTCGATTTATTTTGGTTGCGCCCGAACTTTCCGAAAGCTACGTTTTCCCACCCAACTTTCCGAACGTTTGGTGCGAAAACTGTATGGAAAATCTCGCGATCTTTTCGATTCCCAGCGATGAATTGTTAATTATGTTAATGTACAAGACTTTGAATGAAATTGATTAAACATTCCAAATTATACGTATCATGTTTATTTTTTTTTTACGATCTTATTATTTTTTAAAGTAGAGCACTAATTTTATTCATGCGGGAGAGGTAAAATTAAAAATGTCCGCGACGAGTGGAATTGAATGTTTGGAAAATATTTAAAAATTTCCGAACTTACATCAAAATAATCAAAATCACTCAAATTTCGACTGTTAACATTTTCGAAAATTTTAAATTTACGAATTTTTTTAATTTTTACGTATATATGCAATTTTTTGTATATATGTTCAAAAATTTTAATTTTTATGTACTTTAGGTATTCTCAAAATTTTCAAAATTATCATAACTTTCGAAAAACCCTCAAAACTATCAAAATGCACACAATTTTTAAAGTTTACGAAATTTGAAGAATTTTTAAAATTCCAAAAACCTCTGAATGCTAAAATACTTTTTTCAAATAAATATGTTGAAAAATAAAAAACTTGACTCGAGATCAAAAACTCACATTAAAAAGAAAAACAAACTTGACAGGAAAGAAACAGAAAAACTCGAAATAGTTCAATCAGCTGTTGTATGTAAACAATGCGCGTAGCGTCGCTCGCTCATCGCTGTCAAATTTCAAACGCGAAAGAATTTCCAAAAATCGATCCCCAATTGCGTAAGTCAAGTGCAAATGTGATTCGCGATAAATGCAGTACAAGAAACAACTAGAAAAGTGACTCGCTAATTAAATAACGCGCTGAGGTTGACAGCTACGTTCGCACGAATAGTGCACGTGTTACGGCGAATCCATGACATAACCTTACCTTTGGATCGTCCAAAGTCACATCGGGACTCGGGTTTTCTCGGAAAATTCCCTTTATCGAATTTTTCACTGTTTCCACGACCATTTGCCTGTGTTTTTTGCGACGATAAGCATTCAGTTTCTCCTCCATTTACGTATATATTTCATCGCTTGTACGGACGTCAATAACGGAAGGTGATAAAAATATTACTACTACCAATAAAAAGAGCTTGCATGTGTGTTGTTATTCATGACATTGTTTGGTTTTTACGGGCTTTTTTTTTCGTTCATGCTCGTAATTTTATTAGCACGCACATGATTGATAATCGATTGATTTCCATTGAGTCGATATTTGAATTTACAGATTTTCAGTAGGAAAAATATAATTGAAAAGTGGAAGGAAAAAAGTATAGGTGATTAGGTGAGATTATAAAACACGATATGTAGGGAAATGGAGGAAATGTGTAAAAAATAGAAGGTAAAAACGGTAAAAAGATCGGGAAAATTTATTTGACGCGTTGCTCAAGAATACGCGGTGTATTTTGCAATTGTTTTGCGAACGTTGATTGTTGTGTGAATTTATGTGATAACTTGTGAGGGAAATTTTTCGCATGAGTTTATAAACATGTATAAAATTTATATTATTTCGAAAATTTTAAAGATTTTGAGAATATAGAAAATGTTTGAATGCTGGAAAATTCGTCAATTTCGCAAAATTAGAAAAAGTCAAAAATAATGAACATTTTGAAGAAATTAAAAATCCTCAGAAATTTTGAAAAATTAACTCATCTTAGAGAATTTTGAGATTTTCAGACATTTTTAGATTTCTGCTTTTCTCGATTTCTTTCAGCTTTATTTTTTTCGTAATTCAGGTGTTAATGAGATCGGTTTTCTAAAAACCCCAATAATTATAATAGGTTTTCTGCAGTTTTTTCGCAAAAATGATAAAAAGTCGAAAAGAAAAATAATGGAAAAATGAAGGTAGAATCACCGATTGACCTGAAATAGATGCCGATTGCCTTAAAAACATTAATTTGTGATTTTCCAGGCATGGACGATTTTTCGAAATCATCGGTCAAAAATCCCCATTCGAATTTCGAAAATGGAATTGGAAATGGTAACGGCCACCAAAATGGACGCCACCGACTTAAATCTTCCTCCGACACTTTTGTCGTCGAAAATAAACTGGAGAAAAATATCCTAGTTTTGTACACTGGAGGTACAATAGGAATGGTTAAGAATGAGGATGGAGGTATCCATTTCCATTGAATTTTCTATCTCTTTTTCTGAAACAAACATTTCAATACTGACTACATTTTTGTCAGTATAAACTTTATTGTTTTATATGATATCTTTCACGTTTTACGACAATTTATTCAAATTTGTATTGATAACGAGATCAAAAATTGTGCAATAATGCTTATTTTTGCGAGGATTCCGAAAATTTACAACTTTGTAAAAATTCAGTCCATTTTTAATTTCAAAAGTAATAAGATTGAAGTTCATTATTTGTTGGACTGGCAAATTTTCTCAGTGTTTACTAACATTCATGATTTCTAAAATTCTCACAGAAATTTAAAATGTTTCAAATTTTCGCAAGATTTGGACAGGTTAATCATTTGGAGAAATCAAAAACATGTGTCCCAAAATTTGGAACACACGTTTTTAAAAATGAGTATTTTTGCCAGAATTGTCGACACAATCAGCTGAATTGTAAATTGACTTGAAACTGTAAGTTTAATTTTATACATTTCAGCTTTAGCTCCAAAATCGAACGCCTTTGTGAACAATTTGAAAAAATACCCAAATATGCACGATGCTGAGTACGCCAGGGAACATTTCGGCCATAGGCAAGGTTCATTGGTACTTCCGTAAGTAATAATTAATTAATATACATACTTATTTTCGCGAGTACAATGCTTTACGGATAAAGAAATATTTTTAAAAATTCCATGATCGATCTGCATTTTAGTGGATATTTTATTTTGTATGTGATTTTTTCAGTGCCGACGAAAACGACAGTCGTCGAATAGTTTACGATGTTATGGAATATTTTCCACTGTGCGATTCCAGCAATATGACGATGGATGACTGGATTCAAATCGCGATTGACATAAAAGTGAGAATTCAGATTTTTGGGCAAATTAAAATAAGTCTCATCAAGAAATATTATCTTTTTGCAAACTTTAAAATAATATGTATCTTAAAATGTACAGTTCCTGAAAAATTTGTGATGTGAAATATTTATTATTTTATAATTTTTATAATACATGCAAAAAAATTATTTAATTCTGATGATTATCCGAATGCTGAAATGTAGAGAATTTTTCGACAACTCGTCAGAATCTCTTGTCAAAAAAGTATTCTTTCAGATAATTCCAGCTACTTATTTTCAGAATTCTAATAATTACTCAAATACTAGTATTGAAATATTTCCAAAAAAATATCGGGAATTCTGATGTATTGAGATATCTCAGCAGAGGTCTAAGAGTTACTCATGAAAACTTGGAACTGCAGAAATCCTACGAACAATACGACGGTTTCGTGGTTTTACATGGTACCGACACTCTGAGCTACACCGCGTCCGCTTTGTCGTTCATGCTCGAAGCACTGGGGAAAACCGTCATCATCACCGGCTCCCAAATCTCCATTTTCGAGATCCGAAGTGACGGCGTCGACAATTTTTTGTCCTCCGTCATGATCGCCGCCGATTACAACATTCCTGAGGTCGTCATTTTCTTCAACAACCAATTGATGCGGGGAAACCGAACCAGCAAAATTTCCACCCAGGATTTCAAGGCTTTTCATTCCCCGAATTTTCCGCCTCTGGCGAAAATCGGGATCAAAATTGACGGTAAAATACTTCCCTCGTTATCAATTTAAATAAAAATTGTGTCATTATATAATTTTCGAAAATGTCAGTTTTTTCCACTATTTTTCGTGTTAAAATTGACCGATTTGTACATTTTTGTAAAATGACATGTGCTACATGATTTCGAAACAATTTTTTCGATTTAAATTCGTGATATGTACATTTTGGATGATTTCTGAAGTACTTTGAAAATATGTATCATAAATATTGAGGGTATATATATCCTAATATGATATATATATATCATAAATTGGGAGGTCCTGCGTTTGATTCCCGGCTTGGTGGAATTTTTTTTCTCGCAAAAAACATTTTAATTGCTAATTAAAACAAAAACTGACTGACTGGGAACATCGAAAAACATGGATTTTTCTTTGAATCAACAACCCAGTGATAAAAATAAACGTTTTCAAATGTATCATAAATTTTTTTTTGCAGTTGATTATAGATTGATTTACCGATCGTGCGTGATGGGCAAATTTCAAGTGCACACGAAATTGAACAGAAACGTCGGTTTGCTTCGTTTGTTTCCTGGGATAACGAGGGAATTGGTGAGGGCGTTTCTTCAGCCCCCGATCAACGGAATGGTGCTCCAGAGTTATGGATGTGGAAATGTGCCAAGCAATCGGGAAGATATTATCGAGGAATTGCGCGAGGCCACGAAACGGGGAGTTATAATCGTCAATATTACCCAGTGTGCCAAAGGTGCTGTTTCCACGCTTTACGAGACGGGACAGGTTTTGATAAACGCTGGTAAACAGCATTTTTTACTACATTAATAAATTATAGAGTTTTTGAAGTGCGAAATGTTTCTTGATTTTTTTGTTTTTGAATTTGCAAAATTTTCGTACGATTAAAATATTCCACAAGTCGAGTTTTTGCAAGATGAAAAAACGTTTTCTTGCAAATTTGCGTAAAAAAGCATGCATTTTTTGATATACGTCGATTGTTTTTCAAATAATCAATTGTTTCCCAACTTTTATTTATTTAGAGCACCCGACATGAAATTGGGAGGTCCTGGGTTCGATTCCCGGCTCGGTGAATTTTTTTCTCGCGAAAACCATTTTAATTGTCAATTAATAACAAATCTGACTGGGAATATCGAAAAACATGGATTTTTCTTTCTATCAACAACACAGTGATGAAGAAACTTTTCAATTTTATTTATTTATTTAACAATCATTCTTTTTTCAGAATGATTTTTTAAACTAATATACTGTTTGACAGCAATAATTCTATTTTTGAGAATTACTGAAAAAAATGGAGTATAAATTAAAAAGATCGAGCGTTTCAGGCGTCACCTCAGGATTCGATATGACTCCCGAAGCAGCTTTGACAAAACTTTCGTACGTTCTGTCTAAGGACGAATGGGACGTGCAAACGAAGCAGGCGATGATGCAGACGAATTTGAGAGGAGAACTGAGCGCTGGTCATCCGCCTTCTGTTCAAGACTGGCAGTTTTTGGACGTCGTCGCTCGATCTTTGCAAGTCAATGCTCCAGACGAAATTCGTCATTTGGGCGCAATTCTTTTCCCCGCGATGCTTTGTTCTGCCGTCGTTTCTAGGAATATCAAGCAGTTGGAGATGCTCAATGGATTTGTACGTTTTTGCTTTCTTATCCGCATTAAACTTTAAATTTTAAGTTCCCGAATTCAACTTCAACTTTATAAAATTAGGAATTAAACTTTGATCTTGAACTACCAGAACTGAACGTCAAACTAAGTTGATATTTTTATGATATTGTAGTATTTTTCAACGAAATTTTTGTTTCAGGGCGCGGATATTTCATTGCAAAATGCTGACGGCAGAACTGCGCTTCATGTTGCGTGTTGCGAAGGAAATGTGACAGTTGTTGAGTATTTGTTGAAAATGGGGGCAAACGTTCATTTGCAAGATCGATTCGGAAGATCGCCTTTAACTGATGCTGTCGACTACGATCGTTATGACGTACGAAATGAAGACATTTTTTCTATATTCAATGATTGTTTTACCTCAGATCCGGAATTTAATTTAGTCGAAAATGACTGATCATTGTTAGTTTTGTTGACTTCGTAAAAATGGTGTATCTTGTGTCTCGGTATTTAGCTATGTCGAAAAAATTGTCACATACCGTACAAATTTGCAATTTCAGTTTCAAACGATGTATAATTTTGTTACTTTAAATTTCTATGGACTAGAATTTTTCTAGTTATTTAATTTTTACAAGGACATTGTTGATGGATAAATTTGAGAGATTCTTAGATTTCGATTTTTTCAATTTATATTGAAAATTTCAAAATTATCGATCTAAAATGAAAATTTTAAAATGTCAGTTCTCCCAGTTGTCCCAATTTTAGATCGAATTTTTCTATTTTTTAGGCGAATTCATTGAATTTGATCACCCTAAGAAGTTTATATAAATATATATATATATATCAAGAAATATACAATTTGTGGAAATTTTTAAAAGTTATAATTTTATTTCATTTTGTTGTTCATATTTCATTTTATTTCATTTTATTTATTTTATTTCCATTTTATTTCATTTTGTTGCAGATAATAAAACTGTTAAGAAAATGCGGAGCACATTTACACGAGCGAGGACATGTAATAGGAGAGCGTTTGGTGATTGCGGCATCCTCTGGAAACACGAATCGCTTGCGATCGTATCATTTGGCTGGTGCAAATTTGTCCCAAAGTGACGGCTCAGGTATTTATAACAAAACTATAATACATCCACTTCTTTTATTATTATTCATGAATATTGAAGATAATAATAGTGTTACGAACTTCAAGAAATATTTGAAAAATGATGGAATACTTAACATAAAAAATGATAGAATCCAAAATAATGAGGAATAATGAAAAATGATGAAAACTAAACTAGTAATATAAACTAAAAAAATAGTAAAAAACGATGATTCGTGCAAAAATTGGTGACCCGTGAATTGATATTACGATTCTGACGGTTTTGTGCCGTTGAAAAAATTCTCCGATCATAAACAATTTAAAAAAAAAATCGAAATTCTTACAGCCTTGAAATTGAAGGTGAATTAATTAAATTGAAGGCTCTAAAATTTTCTTTAAAAACTTTCTAAAGGTAGGACAGCCCTACATTTGGCCGCTCTTCACGATTTTACTTCCACCGCGAAATTTCTTTTGGAAAACGGAGCCGATACTCAATGCAAAGATGCATTAGGCCAAACGCCTTACGACCTTGCTGTTCTTGCAAACGCGTCGGAAGCAATAATTTTGCTCAGTGAATTAGACAAATGATTATTACAAATGCCTTAGGAAATTTTTTTTATCCAACGGCGTAGAAAAAGTGGGTACTTTTCCCACTGTTGTTATCTTCTGAACGCACTTTTTCACTTTGAAGAATAAAATAAAGTTCGCAACTAGTAAAATAATCATTTTTCCTACTTTTGACAATTTTAGAAATGTTCCAGTTTTCAAAATTTGGCGAAATTTAGGAAAAAAAACTAGTTTTAGCGGGAATTAAAACGATTTGAATTTTTTTTTTTAACGTTTTGGGATTTTTCAATTTATTTCGAATTCGCTGCAATTTAAAATTTGGCACTATGTTTGGAAAAAAAGAAAACTTCGGGAAATTAACAATTTTTGCAATTTTTCAACAATGTTGACGCTTCTATTGTACATTTTCGCAGAGGTTTAAAAATATTGACAATTTTCGAACTTTGCACATTTTCCAAGTATTTTTCCTAAAAAATTGAGCTCGTAGGAAATTAGTTGAAATTATTTTTCCACTAGTTGCGAAATTTACTGCAATCAGGAATTTCAAACGAGTTGAAAAATTCAGTTCTAGTTGTGATAATTTTTACATACTTTTCATTTTTCTTCATTTTACTGACGAAAAATTTACCATCTTTCAATTTTTTGACGAAATTAAAGAAAAAAAAAAAAAAACAATTTTTTTCGATCAATAAAATTTGAAAAACAGCAAATATTTTTCAACAGCCAGCAAAAGCTGAATTTTTCAATTTTTTCAAAATTCCTGAAACGTCATAGAGACCATTTGTTGAGTAATAATTAGTAAAATTTAAAAATAGTGGAGAAACAGTCGGAATATGGTGAAAGTGCACGAAACGATCGAGGATTTTCCATGCGTGTCTGTCGCATGCCAGAATTTCACGCTGAGGATTCTGTTGAAAGAAAGTATAAGGACGAGGACTCTTACTTTTCCTTGTCGCTGATTCTTCTTTCCCTCATTACGAACCTATAATTAAAGCGACGCGTCGTGACTTTTGCTTTTTACGCGAAACGAGTTGATTTGTTTTGCCGTATTTGACTGAATCAAACGTCAATTATTGGCAATCCGAATTGTCGGATGCAAAATCGATGACTTTAATTCAAAAACGAAAGAACCGCAAAAATTCAACCAAGTCTTCAGCCTCTTGATTTAATTAACTTCTTAATAGCAATATTTATAATCAAGGGCGGAAAATTATTAATTGACGTTGACTTGAATATAAAATAATTCTAGTCTTGAATTTTCATAAAATTTGACATATTTATACTTCAGAAATACTCTTTGTAACATAGTTGAAAGTACTGAAATGAATTTCCCCTAATAACTTTGATTTTTATAGAGTGATTTAAAAAGTGATTTCACGAAAATTTTGTAAAACAATTCGGAAAAATAGAACATTTTTTTCGAACGATTTTTCCAACTTCCTTCAAATTCTAACGTTTTTTTTTTTTTTTTTTTTTTTTTTTTTTTTTTTTTTTTTTTTTTTTTTTTTTTTTTTTTATATTTTTTTTTTATTTTTTTTTTTTTTTTTTTTTTTTATTGTTGACTTCTTATGCAAATTTTCGAATCCTTGTAAACTTCTAGCGCCTTTTAAAAATCTCGAAGTTTTGTAAAGTTACTTTAAAAAGAGGGATATTTCATATAAAACTTTTATAAATAAGCGAAATGTTCTAAGGAATTCGTATATTTTTCCAACATGTAGATCTTAATTGGACGCGTGTCGTATGTAAGTGATGTATGTAACTTGAATTTGTTTTGAGTGTGCATGTGATTAACTACGGTAAAATGTTTTGGTGCATAAGTGTGTGCGGAGCAACTCTTGATATATCATAACTGTTTCACTTGTAAATTCTTGTTATATTGGGCCTCGCGCCTGTTGTTTAATATGAAATAAATAAATAAATATTTTATAAGGACTTCTATGAAAATTGTATATAATATCACAAAGATCAGAGTTACCAGGGGTGAATTCAGAAAATTGATGAAATTATGTGAGAATGTGTGTTTTTACGGTCAATCTCCAATTAGTGCCATTGTAAAATAATTGTACATATCTAATCTCGTGCCAGTGGCGTAAATACTAGTTTTATGTGCTCTACGGAACAAATTTGTCCATAACAGATCTTTTATTTATCGGCAACCTCCGAATTTTATGATTTCGGGAACTTGTAATTATTCACTTATCGATAACAGCACTTTGCAAAAAAAGCTAGATTTTGCCAAAATTCGAACAGTTAGCAATTTTTTTCGATAAGTAATTCTTCCGAATGTTCGAAACAAATTGAAAACCCAATAAATTTTGAAAAATTTGTTGGGTTTTTGCTGAAATTTAGAATTTCGCCACATTTTAAACTAATTGAATCATTAAACAATTATTTTTATGAAATAATTCCATCAAATATTTTATTAGTAGTTACGTCACTGCTCTATACTCGTTATATATTTACCAGGTCCTGACGCGAGAGTACAAAATTGTAAGTACGCATTTGTTATTGCAGAAAATCATGCTTTTATTTAGTGTACATTGCCTCAACTTAAGCACTGTTGATTAATGTATTAACTATTGTACATCAGTCATCCTATTGTACAAATTTGTTATCGTGCGAATGCTGTTATTTATTATATCTCGTTTCGCGAAGCACTTTTTAGAACTTTGCGAACACGTTCTTTCTTGTATTTTTGCGTTGGTTTCGAACGATTCTCCAACAAGTTTTGATCTGAAATCCGATCTGAAAAATTTTCGTATCATCATCTGGTATTATTATTATTTAATATTTGATAATTATTGTAAAAAACAGTTTTCAGTATTTCAGTATTGAATAATAATAATAATAATAATAATAATAATAATAATTTATTGTCGTCTTTAGAAAATGTATGCCAAAAATGTGAATTTTCTATGTGTAAGTGTGTAGAAAAAAATGTTGAAGATGATGATAGTTAATAAAAAAAGTGTTGGAAATCAAATGCTTTCGTCTTTTTTTTTTTCTTATTTATTGGTGCGAAAGAATTATTGTAATGATTGTTTTCCTTTTTACTTTGTGTTTTTTTGGACCCTTTTTTTGTTCTCTTCAATCACAGTGCAAATAATTTGTTGGATGCAGGAAATCAGGTCTTGGTTTTTGGAGATGGTGTTTTCGAAAATTTCGTTGTATTCGGGAAAATAGTCGATCGATCCTAAAAAATAAGATTTGTTTTTTGACTTTTCAAAGTTGAATAAGAAAAATAGTTGGAAAAACTTGCAGAAACTTCTTTTTTCGTAACTAGGAAAAAAACTTTTTAAACGTTTTTGATTTCCTATCGATATTGGATTTACTTCCGTCAACACTTTCCGAAAGTTTACGAAAGTGAATTCATCATGTTTTGTTTTTCCAAAAATGTACCATTTTCCACTAGTTGCAAAATGTACTATTTTCGTGTTTGTAAGAGCCTTACTTTTTCGAACGTCGTCGCCTTTTTGGAAAATAGGCGTGAACAGCACAATCGCCAAAACCAATAAACCAGAAAGAACAACGGTTTTTGAATTCACGTTAACCAATGGTTTCCCTGGTTCACGGTTCGAACGAATGGAAATTAACGGCACCTCAACTTCCATCGAGATCTAGAAATCAAAATTTACGATCGAATGTATAAAAATTCGACAATTTTTCAATTTCTTTGCAACTCCCAAAAATTCTAAATATTCTAAATTTTTAGCACTACAAATGTTCTCAATTCTCGTCGACAACCAAAATTTCGCAATATTTTGCGAAAAAAGCGTATTTGATGAAGAATTGAAAAAATGTGAAGTTTTCTTCAAACTTGGACAATTGCAGAATTTCAAAATTTAGGCATTTTCCGAGATTTCGCTTTTTTCGGAAAAATAGAAAAATAAACCTTTCAACTCACCTTAATCCCATCGCTCTCCCTCTCCGAATCCAAAGAAATCACCTGCCTCCCCTCTGCTTCACCCCCCACCCCGAACACGATAAAAAAAACCGCGAAAAAAAACCTCCTTTTCCCAAGCCCAAAAACTGCCCCCATTTACCCAAAAACGATTCGCACAGTTCGCCTCGAAAAATCCAACTGCCAAACCTCGAGGAACAATACAAGATTTTATAAAGCACAATTAACGTCTTTTCCCATGCTCCGAGGAGCCCGCAAAATTAATCTTGGACGATAATAATTTTTAATGAATATTCTCGAGCTTTCACCGCTTCGCACTGCACGAAAATCGCTCGGAAAGTGAAACAGGGAAATACATCGTTACCCCGCTTTTGGGAGGTTTTTGCGAAACCGGAAGTTGCGATTTTTTCGCGGGATGAAAATTTTATTTTTCCGTCCCAGATTGGGGTCAAAAGCGGTTCCACAACCTTTCAGGAGACAATGATTTTGGTTGAAGAAAATTTTTCGTTACGCTCGGCGACGTCGTCCCCTGGAAATATGACAATGAAAGCGAAACCGCAAGCAATTACGTTCCGTACGCGATCTGACTGCGTGACTATATATGACAAGAATCGGGTCCGGAGTTTTCAGTTTGCTCGGTTTTTTTTACCTTTGTGGAATTGACTGCGAAAGGTTAATTTTATTTTGAGGGTTTAATGATTTTTTTTTTTTTTAATCATTTGTAGAGAAATTTAATGACATTTTCAATGAGATAAGATTTTCAATTGAATGAGATGTTTTCGTGAAATAGAGGAAGTGATGTTTTTTTAAGAATTTGGCGATTTTGTTCATTTGTATTTGTCAGTTATTTTTTACATTATTGTAACTTTTTCTTCCTAGGTGCATAATAATTGGTTTTTTAAGTTTTCTTTGATTATTTTTTTCATTAGTAGACAAATTACATTTATAATGAAATAAAATTTTTCGCGAAAGGTTTATTTGATTTTGGTTATTTTTACTTTTATCAGTACTGAAATTGAATGTAATTCCTACGTAATGTGAATGAAATTTCTTGTAAAATCGGGAAAGTGTTTTTTAGATGTCCAGAGTGCAGACTGCGACTTTCGTGTTGTTGGTTTCGATAGTTTCGGTGCATTGTGGGCCGAAATATGACGGGTGAGTTTGAAGTTTGAAGTTTTTATCAAGTTCACATTTCAAATTCATGAGTTCTTTAAAGTTTAAAGTTTCTTCCAAGTTTACGATCGAAAGTTACGAGTCTGAACTTTCGTGTTGAAGTTTGAAGTTGAAGTTCTTTCAAGTCTATATTTGGAAGTTATATGAGTTTGAGGTTGAAGCGTGAAAGTGAAGTTCGGAGTTTCTTTCCGGTGTTCATTCGAATTAAATTTACGACTTCGAAGTTTTAGGCTGAACTTTATTTTCAGTTTACATTTGAAATGCATGAGCTTCGAGTTTTAAGTTTTAAGTTCAAGTCATCTGATGCGAAGTTTCGAAAGCTTGAATGTGTGGAAGTTGTGAATTTAAAGTCGAAGCTCAAAGTTAAAATTGCTCGTATGAAGATTCGGAATTTGAAAGAACTTATTTAAATATAGTGAAATTCTCGACTTTTCCGATAATTTGAAGTTGGTACACTTTGAATGCTCGAAATTTCAAGTACAAATCAGTGCTGTGTAATTTCAGAATCGGGAATTTCGAATTTTAGCATCGACAATATGCATACAGAATATTGATTCGCAAATACTATCATTATTGCAAGTTTTGCGAATCATTTCAGATTTGTACCGAGTTCTATTGATTACATGGAAAAATCACCGAAGGCACATGATCAAATAGCCATGCCTTCACAGGCTGAAGAAAGAAAAGACGTTGTAGTTCAAAAATATCCTCCAATGAGTTCGAGTGATGATCGTAATCAGGAGCCACGATTTGGGTTCACCAATGTGGGAACAGCTTCCGTGAGTCAATTAAATGATAAACTTCAATGAAAATCAGTTCAAGATTGGTCAATTTATAAGAAAAAATATTATTTCAATGGTTCGGGGTTGATCGACTCAAAAAAAAGTACGATATAAATCGCGGTATTGATATAAATTTTAGCATTTTTAAAAGTTCTGAAAATTCTGAAAGTTTTGAAGTCTCACAGAATCCGGAAGTTTTGTAGCTTAGAAATTTCCACAATTATTTTGGTATTTTAACGATGTTCTGACGTTGTGGAAGTTTCGGAAGTTTGTAAAATTTCGAACTACTGGAGATTTCGAAATTTCGAGGTATTTCGAGAATGTTGAAGAATTTATAAAAACCTTCGAGAGTAATTTCGAATAATAGTTAATCAAGTTCTAAAGTTTCGGAAATTGTGAAAGTTTGATTTTTAACGTTGAACTCGATTATTTAATCTCAAAAACTCTCAATTTTTCCACTGCGCAGCATGTGGAAATTCGATTATCAACGAAGCTAAATTGGACTTTAAATATTTTCAATGTATGTCAGGGATATGGAGTGTCGCCATACGGGCCCGGAAAAGTGGACCTCGGCGGATTACTTTTAGGCGCCGTTCTCGGGGTCGGCACCATTCTCATCATTCCGAAACTTCTCTACGTTCTTTCTGGATCTTACGGAAACTACGCAAGAAGTAAAAACAAACTTGGAATTACTCTTAAAAACTTCGAATTGCAAGAATTTTGATTATGTTGGAGTTCCAAAATTCCTTATGCTTGCTAACTCACAGACACATAAACGAACTAAATCATTTATTTACTAACTTTCTAACTCGATAAATTACATATTTACTTGCTAACTCACTAATTTACTAACCCTTAAAGTTTAAAGTCATGTGATTCGCGTTTGATTTAAAATTATTATGACACTAGTTGCGAAATGTGCTTTTTCCCAGGCGAAGACGCCGCAGGTTACGCCCAAATGCTGGCGAAACTCGACGACGCCTTGGCTCGGCACGGAATCGACACGACTTCGTGCATGCAGAGGATGGTCTGTTCCTACACCCAACAAGCAACGGAAGCCGTCCGCACCGCCGACTCCACGAACATCGTCGACGACGGCGTTTCCACCGTAGATAAATTGATCGACGGCGTCGCCTCTAGCCAAATGCTCCACAGCGCTTTGCAGGTAAATTTCATTAATTTTATTAATAACAGAGGTTTATCGATTATTCAGATATCTTATCAAAATCCACAATCAATCAGTCGATGATTCAATTTATACATCATTGAATTACAGGGAACGGCCGTTCAGGAAGCCATGGAAACTGGCAAAGTACCTGGTCAAAATTGTGGCAGAATTTACCACCATTGCACGTTTTCCACGGAAACGATGCTTTCTTTGCTGTCGAACGTGATTGCCTCGATCGCCACAACTACTAACAACGCGAAAAACAAAACTACCGCACCGAATGCACCGAATGCACTTTAATTGTTTTTGTTTTAATTGTTGATTTTGTTGAAGTGATGATTTCTCTGGCCGTTTATTTGTTGTTAAAAAAAAAAACTTTCATTTACTAATCGATGTACTTTCAAGAGTAATAAATGAAATATTTGGATGTTTTTGCATGTTTTTTCGTTTCATGTTCATTTATTTGAACTCTGATTATTATTTCATAAGATCGAATAAATTACGAAAATCTGAAAAATTTTTCTACGAGCTTGATAGTGACCAAAAATTTGATAAATTTATTAATATTTTGTAAAATTTGTAAAAAAGCACGAATTCCCTAAACAACTTTTGCGATTATGTTAGAAAGCCACGAAAAATTTTTTCCCTTTTTTTTTAAATTCCATCAGAGTTTGTGCGCGATTATCAGGATATTTTCATTATGAGAGACGTAATTTTTGTATAAAAATTGTTTATTGTCAACTTCTCGGAGTGAATGACATAATTACATGTTACAATAATTAGATCTTTGGAATCGTAATAATATTACATTTTGTAACTAGTGTAACAATGATTTCTAACAAATGTGAGGATTATAAAACTCGTTTTAGAATCGCATGAGTTAATACGTCATTATTGCACTAGTTGCGAAATGTGAAATTATCCTACAACGTGGAAAAAGTAGGTTCAAAAAATGACAACAGTGAAAAAAGTACGCACTTTTGCCACGGCGTTGGATAAATTAGATTTACAAGGTAACGTGCGAGGTTCGTGTTCCTAAAGTGTGTGCTTCCAACTTTCTGAACATTTCTTACGAAAAATTGGATTCAATATTCAATTTCTGTAACATGAATTTGTTCTTGGTAACAAAAAATACGATGAAATTCAATGCAATTTCTTACATAATGCACTAACAATAAATAAACAGTTTTTTTGCGATTAACAACGTGTAAAAATATCTTTGGAATGCTTGACGGTATAATCACATAATTCGGTAGTGATTAATTGCTTACGAGTTGTGGTATAAAAAATATATAAATAATAGTTATATATTATTTAATATATTTATTACACAATATATATAATAAAAATATCATTTTCTCGCGTTTCTGATATGAAATTGTAATAGCGCTTCGATTAGGTTGGTGACAGAAATGTACAGTCTTATTGCGTCGCGAGTTAACAATTTATAAAAATATAATTATTGTTGTTTTTATAAATTTTTCACACTCGCTCAAAACTTACCGCAAAAATGTAAAAAAGGAGTATTTTAACAAAAAATATTATTACTACAAAATGCGGTTTTTGATTTTATTTGAAAGCTAATTAAAAACCGTAAATGCACTACTTTTTGGAATCATTCGAATTATTGGAATCATCAGCATACATTTTTTCGAACTCAGTGTTCATTTTGGTTGATCGCATTAATTGAAAATGTTGGAAAAAATGTATCAGCGAATTATAATTAAAAACATAAACAAATTTACTTGATTGATTTAAAAGTACGTGATTTCTTGCATTAAAAGCAGTCTAACGATTTTACGTAATTTTTTCACTTCTACATCTTGAAATTACGATTTCATAAATTTGATAATTGTGCAATTTTTGAGTATAATAAAATATGAATTCAAAACATTTCTTATTATTTACGCCTATTGACAATTTGGATTCTTATCATTAGAATGTCAACAGCTATTTAAACTTTTCCAGACGAAGACTCTATTAGAACAATAAAATATTCACATTCTGAACAATTTTTTCAACTTTCTAAAATTATAGAATTGCGATGTAGACTGACTGAATATCATCATTCCCTATCTGGCTGGGTCTAACGTGTTTTCGTCGTACTTTTGAACATTTCGCAATTTCAGAAATGCATTTTTAGATTTTTTCAACTTTCATTAGTAACTCGTGATTCCCGAATGTCAACTTGACTTTGAAGTAATTCACACTTCAAATTGCAACTTCAAATTTCAAGGTCTAACCAATTTACAAAAAACCAGAGGGCCCTAGCATAAAACTTCGACAAATTTTCATTTTATTAAAAATTTTCCAACGTCGACATATTTTTGAATAAATGAGACATTTTTAATATTTTTAAAGAATCTAACAATATTACTCAAACATTAATATTGAAGTTGAAACGTTGAAATAAAAAGTCGAATCTTAAAGTCAAATTGACATCATCACTCCATATACTTCTTCTTCGGCAACAGCAGCATGACCCCCACCGCAGTGGAAACATGCCAAAGACTATGAAGAATATAATAATTGCCCCTCGTCTGGAAGAAGGCGTAACAAATCAAGGCCACGGCGATGACGAACAAGCCCGCAGGCAGATAAACCCTCTGGTACCTCCTGGCGGGGTACTCGTAAGTCCCCCGAGCCCTGCACCTCTTCACCCAGGAGACCACCACGAAGAAGCAGCCCGTGCCAGCGGGCACCAGGAAAACCCACAGAGCAGTCCTGTCGTACTCGGCCCCGAAGGCCAAAATGATCGCGCCCGAGAGCTGGCAGAATCCCACCAGCTTCGAGGGCAACGCCATCATGGCTACGAGCGTCACCCAGATCGAAAGCAGCGCGTAATAAAAATCGCAGAATTGCAAAATCCCTAACCTCATGATACAGTAATTGACCACGTCTTCCCCTTCGTCGCAGGCGTGGTAGAACGTGGAGAAAAATAGGACGGCGGCGTAAACTATGGATTCGGTGTAGTATTTTCTTCTGATCGCTAAAGTGACGGAGCCGATGAACGCGAGGTTGCTCAGGGTGAGGAAACAAAGGCGCAGGTAAATCGCGGTTTTGCTGAGGACGTAAGAATCGTCGGAACAGTCGAAACCACGGAAACCGGCGTAACAGTGACAGGCGGAAAACACGAAACCTAGAAAAAAGTTTGGTTTTATTAGCGTCATCCAAAGAATATAAATATTATATAATATAATATAAATTATGATATTATAATTAATTTATAATATAATATAAATTCAATTCGGAAACTTCGAGTTCCAAGTCCAATTCCGGGACTTCGGTTTCGAAGAAAAAAAATAATAATAATAAGAAACCTGAATTGATGTACTGTCTGCAGCTGCCCCAGAAGCCGCAACTGCCTTCGACGCAGGGTTTTGACGAAATGGCGACCTCGATTCTCGAGGGGTAAGGTTTCATACAGGTACAGGAGTCGCAGGGTTGCTCCTGGACGCATTTTTGGTGGCAGTCGCAGGTGGTGTTTCCCAGGTGAAAGGACCTGGCGGTAACGAACCATGTTCCTGGTTCGGGGAACGGGATGTTGGTGGAATTTTTATCGCTGCTGGTGTAGACGTCAGGCAGGGTTTTCGTGGAGTTTTTTCGGACGCAGTTTCCGGTTTCCGTGATGGTAGAGAAATAACCTGTATAAGTTGAGAAGATTTTTTTATAATTCAGTCGCCTCGAATTGTGTGAAATGCATAAAAAATGGTTGTATAAAATGATAGATAAATTAGCATCCTGATTAACCGATTAATTTTTGATTTTTGTTGATCAGGTTCCACATTAATCGATTAATCCACTATAATTTCAAAAACCAGACGTAATAGCAGAATTGCAAGAAAAAAATACCTAAAGACACGCAGGCGACAAGAATTCCGTTCTTTTCATCCTCCTTGAAAAAACTGATTCCGATCGTCAAAGTTCCTCCGACGTCATAAACCGCCCCAACCTCGAATTTCAGGACGGTCAAGGTCTCGACAGTCAAATTCAAAGGCAGAGATTTGTTGTCCTTTTCCAAAAGGTTCTTGTAATCGAAAACGAAAAAATCCGGCGAAGATTTCCTGACCAGTTTCACGTCGCTCGTGTTCTGGGATGAACGTTCGTGCACCAGGTTCAAGGTCACCTGAGAATCCTCGCCATTTTGGAGGCGAAGGGTGAGGTAGTGCATGGCATTTTCGTAGGGTACGAAAAATATTTCTTCATATGTTGAATTTGACTGAAAAAATAGAATTTCATGAAATTTTTCACGCAATTAGTGAGTCCACAACTTTTAAAAATTTTTATTCGAAAACGATTTTAAAATTCCGAATTTCAAAATTTTCGGACTTTTTGATTTTCGGGACTATCAAATTGTTTCTTGAAAGTTAGCTTTTTTTTCATCAATTTTCATCATGAATTCAAAAAGTTTACATCCGCAAACTAAAATCGTGCAAACTCGTACGTTTGTATTAAATTTGGAAAAACTTTTTTATCAGAGTAATTACCACAGTTTGAGCCAGATTTTCTTTGGACGTGACAAAAACGAGAATTTCGCAGTTTTCGCAACTCGAGTTGAGGCTGATTTTACATTTTTCGACGTTTTGTGGAACGAAAAATTGGACCACTGCCGAATTTGTCGTGGAATTCAGGGAAATTGTGTGGTTTATTGAGCTGGTTGGTGTCAGGAGAATTTTGGCTGGTTCTACTAGAAGGTCGGAATCGAGCTTTGTTTCGCAAGAAGGTTTTAGGCCTGGAATAAAAAATGATAGCATTTGTTTGGATTTCTCTAATAACTCTGATGTTTATAAAACTAACGGAGAATTATAAAATTAACAGAAAATTATGAAATTGATGAGTTTATTCAAATTTTGTGAACATGTACAGTTTTTATTTTAGAAATCCAAAACATGTGGACAGTTTAAAAGTGCAGATCGAAAGTAATTAAAAAATGATACATTTAAAAATCCGAGAATACCTACAATTATATTCAGGAAAAATTTCCTGTTTTCACAAAAAAGTTAAAATATCATGAAAAAACTGTTTAAACATAGGAAAAGCACGAAAAAATGATAAAACAGCCGACAATTGATAGAGAACAATTTTTTTCGATATAAGATAAGAAACGAGATTCACGGAAAAAATTAATATAAAATCTGATTCGACAGAACAAATACAAATGTTTTTTCAAAATTTCCATGCCGTAATATTTTATTATGTTACGAGGTCGGAAAAATTCAATTTTCACTCTAAAGTGTGAAAAAATGTCGTCTACCTTGCTGAGTGATTTTATCCGAGTACGGATCAAACCATGGGCGAAACGCAATGGCGTACCAATCGCCCGGCAATGGAACTTCGATTTCAAATTTTCGCTCTTCACCATTACTAAGAATTTCGTAATTATAGTACTCGCGTCTGTCTTTCAGCAACTTAGCGCCTATTTTTGAATGGTCCGCGTTGACGAATGAAATGCTTCCGGGTTTCAAATAAATCGAAACATTTCGAACTCCACATGTCCCAATGCCCCCTATTTTTTCCTCTTTCGCTGTGAATCTAAAGTTGAAAAATTTTTTCAAAAAATTGATGCATGTATGTATTAGAGTTTTTGCACTTTTTTGATCGTGAAATTTCATGAGATTTACAGATTTTTCAGGAAAACTTATTTTGATGCTTTAGTACAACATATTTTCAATTAAACGTAATTTTCCAAAACTTGAAAATTCCAAAACACCAGAATTTTGGAAAATTAGCAATTTTTACGAAATTCTAAAATTTACGAAATATTTGTTTAAATTTGCGTATTTTTATAAATCCAAAATTTCACAAGTTTGAAAAAAAAATTGCAAATCTTCTCTACTTCTACAATAATTTGTGCAATTTAGATTCTCGACCATGTCATGTAAAATTCAAATTACATATGTAAAACCAGTAAAACTCAACAACAACAAAATCATTTGAAAAGAATTAGACATAAAACCCACATTTTTAATGCAAAACCCATTAATTAACATAATACAATGTATAATAATATTTTCTAAGACTTTTTCTCGAAATCAAAACAAAACATTTATTGTGGCTACGCTCCTGGATACAATAATTATGTACCGTAAATACGAGAATTACAATTTTTAGCTTACTTGAAAACGGCGGAAACAGAATTTTCCGGCACATCGAAATGGACGATCGATATATCGCTGAAGTCGAAAAAATCGGTGAGTTCGTTGTTCGATTGATGGGAAATTTTTTCAAGGGCGGTGCAAAAATGTAAGTGTAATATCAAGCTCCATAGGGCCCACGCAAGAACCTCCCGTTTTTCCATATTAACTTCTCGTTATTTCGCGGCCGCATAACACACCTCGGAATCTCACTGCAGCTGTTTTTATTTTTATTTTTTAATTAGTCGTCAATTAGGAACGAGAATATGATGACTCAAAATATAAAGTAAGGTCGATTTAATAAAAACAGTAATTGTAAAAACATGTGTGATAGGTTGAATAATTATCAATTAATTATTACTTTATTTATCTGCTAATAACAAAAAACTTTCCTTACTTTCTTTACAAAGAATGTTGGATTGAAAAAAACAACTTCGTGGTGCAATATGTACAGTAACTGTAGCAGAACTGGGTAAAAAATGATGTTCACTAATTAAGATTAAAATAAATGTGCCTTAATGAGCAATTTTAAAGGTTCAATTTTATAGATGTCACTACACAAGTTTTTGAATAGTTCGATCGGAAAAAAGTTGAACAAACACGACACATGAAAACTATACACGCGATTATTGATCTACTTTGTATAAAAAATGCTAAAGAACATGCAAGTAGTTTGCATAATTTTTTGTGATTTCCGAAATAACATCGTAAAATAACAGAAGGAAAAATTGCAAATTGCTATGAATTTTTTTGTATTTCTATGCTTATCAATATGCGTAATAAAATACGTGGACGAATTCGTAGTTGAATAAATATGTACGAAATATGGGAGGCAAATTTGAGAATGAAGGTAATTTTAATCAAATTAAGGGATTTTTCAACTATTTCTGGAGATTTTAAATAACTTTTGAGTCTAAAAACATAAAAAAACAAATTTCTTCAAATTAAAAAGGAAATTAAAAAATTACATTTTGAAGCACAGATAAATTATATACGATGTACAAAATTACCACAATTCTGAAAATTTTCCAACTGTAAGTTTCCACATAACTTTTTTATCATTCCTAGACACCCGAAATATTCGAAAAATTTTTTTGAAGAATTTTCCAGGAAGCTATAAATTCTAGAATATGAAAAATTACCAGATATCTGAAAATTCCCAACAAAGATTTTCCAAAATATTCCTGGAGAATTTTCGAACGAACTGAAATATTCGAAATATTTATTTCAATAATTTTGGAGAAACTCTGTTGATTCTACGACTTCGAGAATCACTAGAAGTCTAAAAATTCTCATCTATGAGTTTCTGGAATTTCCATAGGATTTACAAAAAATCTGAAATATTCGAAATATTCTAAGTATTTTCAAAGAAACTGTACATTCCAAATTTTTAAAAATTAACGGATTCCTGGCGAATCCCTGCGACTAAGATTTTCTAAATTTTCCTACAGAATTTTATAAAAAAGGGTAATATTCGAAATACTATAAGAATTTATTAAAATTCCGAGCAAACATTCGAAAATCTTCGATAAAACTCCGAAAATTCTGAAATGTCCAAAACCAAATAATATGTACTGACAAATTTCAAATGCATGAAATGAAAAATTACTGGTTATTAATTTAATTTCAATCACAAACTCAATCAAAAATGACTTGATCTTTATTCGAACACTCTAAAATCAAAGATAGCAACTCCAAAAAATACATCGATAAGATAAGCAATTAGTAATTCTTACGTTTCTTTCGCTCCGTCGAAAGTCATCTAGAACTATGTCTACTATGTAATCGCGAGCGTATCAGTCGACAAAGTTAAAGCCCCGAAACTCTCTTAGTCGAATATATAAAAAGAAAAAAAGGTTCGCCTCTTCCTACTGGCACTCGACAACTGTCACGTCACGTGTTTCACTCGCGGAAGCTTCGCACGCTCGAAAAATGTGCGATATTTATTGATCGGGGGGAGGGAAGCGAATTAAATGGGTCAAACGACGGGAAGTTCGGAAAAGCTCGGAGCTTTCGACCGGACACGCTTATTATTTCCAGGGGAATGTCGGTGGTGCGACTGAATGCTCCGAATGCGCGAGTCGTTGTCGCTTATAAGCGCGCGAGACTGTCAATTAGCCCGAGATTCGCCGGGATCGCTCAGTTCGCGTGGGATTTGAGAATTCGGAACTCCCGACGAAAATGTGGTATTCGTAAAATTCTGAAACTTCGTGATTTTTCGAATATCGAAAAAAAAAAAAAAATGTAGATTTTTGTTAAGTTTCGAAAAATTGAAAACTTTGAGAAGATGGCGAATTTTTCAAGAATTCAAAAGATTTCGGGGTAAAAAACTTGAAAAATTTGCGAGTATTTTTTTTTTTTTTAATTCAAGAATTTCTAATTGTAAAACGTGTTTCCAAGATTCGAAAATTTAAACTATTTTACAAAAGTTGCAGATTTCCAGTTTTTCGAAAAATTTCGAAGTCTCGAATTAATTTTGAATTTTCGAGATTGTCAAATTTTTTTCGATTTCTGCTAAAATTTAGAAATCATGCAACATTTTGCAGATATAGGTAAAAAATGGCAAAATCCTGAGAATGTACAATTTCGAAAAATATTTGGATGTGTCGGAGAGCAGGAGCAATAATCAAAAATTGTGTTAATTCTAGTGAATGTTAATGAATAAATGAATTTGTTAGTTTCCAAGGATTTTAAAAATAATCAATTTAAATATTTTGTGTCTTCCATTGTTAGTAAGATTAAATAACACAATTTTACAATATTATACTCTTTTATTATATTCTTCCAAAAGATAAAGTGTACAGATGTATAAAAGTAGCAAATTACTTTTAATTCCATAAACATACAAAAGTATGCCATAACGAATTTTAAAAACAATTTACAAAAGAAAAATTAGATTACAAAAATTCTCTAGCGAGCATAACATTACTAGATAACTAAGTTTCAATTATTATACAAAAAAAAATAATTATAATAATAAATATCTACTCATTATCCATTAGATAAATCAGCGAATATAATCAGTAAATCTCTTTCCTCAGGTCATAGTTCATGTTGCTCTTCATTTGATAATAAAAAAAAATTGATAAAAACGAATATTTTCATAAATTAAATTTTCAACGAAATCAAATTTTCCTAAAATACATACAAAATACGAACTGTTTTCAGAAAAAGTTCATTATAAATGCATCTAATAAATGAAATCATAAAAGTGTTCTCTCGTCATGGGCCACTCCAGTAAGTGTAAAATAAATAATCTCGTTAAAATCACCGGTGTGGAGTAATAAACAAATCACATGCAAAATGAAAAATCAAACTTGCGTATTCGAAACGTCAAAATTCCCACGTTTCCATCCATCGCAGGTTATGCATTGGACTTTTTGGATCCACGCCAGAAACTCCCTCCATTCCGTACGCCAAAGGCGCAAAAACATAAAAGCTGAAATACAAAACAAATCATAAAAACTTTATTTTCCAATAACGTTTTTTATTTTTTCACCAACTTTGAAATCTAAAAATACTGACATTTTCAAATTACAACGGTTCAGTTATTCAATGGAAAAATATTTCAAAGTAAAACAGAATTCAGAATTTCAATTCAAAATTGAGGAACATTTAAAACTCGTGACAAATGCAATATTCACCTATAAATTACAGTTGACAAAACCAAACCCACGAGCAAATGATAAATCATGTTTCCGATTTTCCCAGTGATCACGGTCGGAATGCTTTCCAGAATATAATTCAATGTTACTCCGCTGAGCATCGAATTGTACAGCAAAGCAGGGAAATAATGGTGGAAGTATAGAATCCGAGTCATGGCCCAAAATGGGACGTAGTGCAACAACCAGCCGATGAAGAGCCAGCTTCCGGCGTTTATCATGTCCCTTCTCTGTTTCAGCACTACCGCATTTTCTTCGCAGCCTCGCTGTTCTTTCACAGCTGCGTTCGCGTACAATGCAATAAATATCGCCAGGAACACGAGATTGCTCCACCAAATCACGGGGTTGCCCAACAAATAAATTCGTAGATTGTTTCCGGAAAAAAATTGTCCCTGATACAATCAATGCAAACTTTTATAGTTTTATGACAGGAATTTATCGAATTCATCGCCCGTTCATCGAAATCGATGACATTCTGATGACAGCGCGAAAAAAATCATAATTCAAGTGATTTGTATGGGTTAAAATGCAAAATACGTATAGAAAATTACTTGGAGTGTGCCAATATTGGCTTTTGATGCAATTTTCATTAATAATTACCAAATTTGAAATACAATTACATAAATTTGTCTATCTCACCCTATAATTTATAGGCCACTGCCAAGGTTTTGAAGAAATTTCTCCTTCTTTGACTTTCAAATCCGAATTCCCTTGAAGCATCACAGCATGAGACTCGAAGAATCTCTTTAAAAAACTCGGGGCATACACTTGAAAACTCACATTTGGCACTGAAAAAGATGAAAAATCCTATTCAATCAAATTAATCAACTTAATTAATTTACTCATTGATCAGTTGAAATACTAATAAATGTGTAAATTATAATAATGGAAATAATATAATATGTATGATATATTTAAAAAAAAACATAAAAATGAAAATTAATGATATTATTGGTGAAAAATGTGTACGACAAACATAAATTAATGCTTAAATAATATCCAATAATTAAATGAAATTGATTGACTCGAAATCTCTCATCACACAAAATCTCACATTTCGGATAGTTGTTATCTTCTATATTCCAAAAAGCATTTTTGTCCCTCATGTTCGGATTACAAGAAACTTCTTGTTGACTGTACGCCCTGTAAATGAATGATTCGATGTATGAGAATTCATAAAAATTCCTCGAAAATTTCTTAAAATCTTTCATATACTTCAAGTTTTTTGAAAATTATCTAGAAAATTTTGGAAACTTATCGTTAGGAATTTTACGAAATCTAGTAATTTTCCAAATTCTAAAAATAATAAAGTTGCTGACAAAATTTTTCGATTATTTAAAATATGATTTTATTTTGAAAATTCCCAGACAATGTTGTGAACAAATAAGACAAAATATCAAAAATACAACATTTGTACCAACCATTTAGGCAGAGTTTTGCCACTGCAGGTCAAAACGCAATGATGCAAATAATGCACGAATTTTAATTTACTCGTGACAGTTTCCACCACGTCGCCTTCTTTTCCGTGCAATATTATGACTTTCCAAACGTCGTTCGCATCTCCTGTGCCATTCTGAAAAATTTTTTTAAATGATGAACAAAACTGAATTTTCCAACGAGAATAAAAATTGACAATCAAGTAAAATTTTCTGATGATTTGGGAAAAAAAGTCCTCATCTCCAGAATTTCAATTGTAAGTTGTTTTTTGGAGGATTGCAAAAAATAGTTTTTCAGGATACATCGAGAATGTTTCAAAATTTACCTCGCCATATCCTGTGACTTGGTAATGCTTTTTGGAAATCGGAGCGATTTCTTTGTGACCATGTAAATTGCGCTTGGTAATGACATGCTCGAGACGTACGAGATCGCCGTGTTTCACAAGTTCAGTCTTCGAAGGAATGTCATTCATGTCGAATTTTTTCACCAGCCACAAATTGTTGTCGTCTTTGTGAGAATACGTTGTTATCTGAAAGAAAGCATCGAAAATGACAATTAAGTTTACATTTTTTGATCCACTTCAAAAAATAATTAAACACGTGATGAGGTATATCAAGATTGAATAATTATATATTGTTTTTTGTTGAAAATGAAATCAAAAAATCATTTTTTTGTGTGATTTTCGAATCTTAGTACCTTTTTGAATTTTTCAGTGATTTCGATAATATTTATCGAAATCACAAAATTATTTTGTAAAATTCCCGAAAATTAAAAATCATTTCTAATTTACCAATTCAATTCTCTGAACAATGAACAAATTTCTTTCAACTTTAATTGAACAGTTCGTTAGTGTTGTAAATTTTCGAAAATTCAGGTAAATTTTGCTCAACAATTTTCCAACAGTTCGATATATTTTTAGAAAATTCAAGTCGTCCATAATCACGCAACATCTTCATAATCTTGGGATTTTCTGAAGAACTATTAATAATTTTACATTTCAGAAAAATGATGCATATAATTCGAAAATTCAAGAAAATTCCGTTACCAACGAGGTTGTGAATACTTCAACATTTAAGAACTTATTTTTTTCGGTATGAGTTTTCCCAAAGTTCGAAAACATTTGTGATAAATCCATGCAATTTCCTAAGAAATCATTAAAATTTCAAAAAAATCTAAACAACCTGCCATATTTCCTAACAATTACGAAAATTCTTGAAAAACCATCGAAATAATTTGCACTGCAAAAAAATGTTTACCTGTTGCTGTCTCGCCCCAACACCTTCTGGATACAAATGCCAATGGGAATGAAGATAACCCCCGCCGGTTCGATGATTTTTCAGAGTTATCGCAGCTCCGTACGCGAGTTGTCTTGGCATCGTGGCATTGTGCAAAGAATTTCCTTTCAACAAAGACTGGAATTCCGAGCTGTAAAATCCATCACCACTGCCACTAAAAGAAAAAGCTTAATTACAAAAAAGACACATTTATTTCCATCGAAAAGCTTCCATAAATTATGTCACTTTTTGCAATCCCACCCCTCCCTCACATTGTCCTTTTCTTTACCTTTTGTCAAGAACAGATAAGTGTATGTAGAAAAATAACATGTAAATCAGTGCAGGCAATACAATCAGGCACAAACTCCTAGCGAGTAAATGTTTTCCAACGTAAGTCTGAAAAACAGTGATGACAATAATCATTTTCATAGTCTAATGTAGAAATTACTCAAAAACTTGAATACTTGATTTTTGAGTGAATTTTCAATTTTTTAGATTCCTTTTTTCAGGAATGTGAAAATTATGAATATTAATTCACAAACATTTAGTTGCACATTAATTAATATCGAATAAAAAAAAAGAAGAAAATGTACAAATATTTTTACCATAGGTTTCGTTAAATTTCCAAGTTCCCTCCAGAGTTCGACAGCGGAATATAAACCAACCAACAAAACAACGAACAATCCAACGAATTTTACGCTCATTGTACAAGCCAAAGAAAATCCTGTGAATATCAAGGATGCCCACCATGATAAGGAAAAAGGCTGATTATGCAGAGATCCAATTTTGGTCATTCCCCAGGTGGAGCACATCATGAAGCAGAGTAATATTGGATCCAGTAAAATATACTGGTTCAAGGTCAATAACCCCACATCTGGAAAAGTCAGTCAAAAAGTTGATACAAATCTTTAAAAAATAGTACATTTCGCAACTAGCGGAATAATAACTTCGCAACCAATGCGAAGATTCTCAAATGAGTTTTTGAGTCCCGTAAGGTTGTAAAATCAATATTACTCTAGTTGCGGAATGTACAATATTATACTGCAACGGGGGAAAAGAGTGTTTTAAAAATGACAATAGTAAAAAAAATTACGCATTTTTACAACGGAGTCGAGTAAAAACACTTTTTGCCTCAATTTATGATTTTTCATACCAAACAAAATGAGCATTGCAGAAAACGCAGCCGATTTGACTGACTTGGTGAGTTCCCAGACGATCAAAAATGAAAGAGGAACGATGCTCGCGCCCAGAAAAGTGCAGAACTGAAAATCATCAGAATTATTAGATATCACTATGTACTATGGAATAATGGTCGAGAATTTATATTATTCTGTGATGTACAATTCTGTATAATTTTGGAAAACTGTCACTTTTTCCAGAATTAAAAAATAAATGATATTTTAAATGAAGAGAAAATGTTTGGTCATCCTAACTAAAATCAACAAAATTTGTATAAAACTTACCACTCTCATTCCAATGTAATTCACATTTTCATATTTATCCCCAGGTTTTTCGAATGCAAATTTTCCATCATACCCAGTCAAAAATCCTGACAATGCAATAAGCATCTGCAAAATAAAAATTAAGTTTGGCACTCATTTTCCAACTGAACAAAAAAATATATATACTTTTCCTAGTGGCGGGTGGACATCAAAGAAAAAAGTCCTGTTGATATACCAGCTGCCCATTTTTCCAAAATGTGTTTCATCCCAACTGAAAAAAAACTGAAATCATCATCGGTAACAAGAAAAAAGTTTACATATTTTCAAAATATTTACCAAACATGATCAGGTTCTGTGACCTTGTAAAACCTTGTGCAAATGGTGAGAACCAAAATGGTACTAAAAACCAGCCACCAGTTTCTACAAGAAAAATGTTATCGATAATATTATAATCATCATGTTTACGTCATTAATTTCCACTATAGAAAAATTTTGATAATTATATTTATTTTATTCATTTTCACTGTCAAAATGCTTACAAGTTTTCCAAGTCTCGCTGAACGCATTTTTCGTTTTTGTTTTGTTTTGCTTTTGCCATTTTTGTGTTTCATGGAAAAACTTTGTGTTAGATCACGTTTCGATCATTTTCAATAACGATTCTCCGAGTACATATTTACAGTAGATATCAGCAATGGATACATATCTTATCTTATAAATGACACACAAAATTTGACAACGTAAACAAATAACTGTAAATTTTTTTAATAACGGTATTTTTTCATATCAGAAGTTAACAGCATTGCTTATGCATATATATATGTATCGTGTTTTGCGTTCTCAAAGTTGGTGCGTCTGCGAGCAGTGCGAGCGCGCGTAATCGGCGCGTTCTTCCATCTTTTGTGCTCTCTCATGTGGGACGGTTTTCCCTCTTTTTTAATAGTCCACAGTGTGCATCAGTGGACGCGTTGAACAAAGATAAAATGAATACGAATATTAATAAGTAAAACAGAGAAAGATAACCAAACATGTATTAACTAATGTTAATATATCTTTTATTTAACTCGCCCAAAACCAGTTCGTTCAGTTGACTTCTGTTGAGTTCTGTTCTGGAAAAATTCGGTGGAACTCGGTCAGTGTTTTTTCGACGTTTTTTTGCATCTTTTCTCGTCGAATTCGATAACAGAAGTCAGTAAAAATAACATGATAACAAATTGAAGGTGATTCAAAATTTAAAAAATCTTTGATTGCAAAAATCATTCGATTTTTCAGTTTTTTGCGCTTGCACCGATTCCAAGAAATTTACATAACCTCAACTTTCGAAATTTTTTTGAATTTTTTTTTCCATCAGTAGCAAGTTACAATGGTTACAATAATAATTCGAAATGTATCAGTAAAAAGTCTTCAGGGGCGTAGAATTTTCAATATTCGATGTTAACAATTAGAGTACTTTCTTATCGTATTTGGCATCGCTTTTGAAACAAAGAAAAGTGTTGACGATATACCGGCCATTGTTAAATGTACTATTATTGTTTGATGCCCTACTGTTCATTATAACGATTTAAAAATTGAAGAAATTATGAAACTGCAAAATTAAAAGTTTATCTTTTCGCAGTTATTATTCATCATAATTGAGCAACTATAATAATTTCTAATGTAATAGATAATAGGTAGTCATTGTTTGTCTGTTCTTACATTCAGCTTTAGCAAAAATACAGACACAGCAATGTTTGGTTGATACTTGTATGTAACGTGAAAGTTGTATGTATATTAAATTTACAGATTTTGAAAGGAAAAAAATGGATTATCTCAACTTTCTACATGGAAAACCAGCGAAAACTATAACTGGCCCACCTCCAACGAGCAGAAAACATGTCCCAACCGACATGTCTGCTTACGAAGCTGAAATGAGAAAACCTAAACATGAAAGAGCGTACAACAATGCTGGTTACGCATACGTGGCCCAATACAGGGAAGAAGAAATACGGAAAATGTTTGAGGTAAAAAAAAAAATAAAATTTTGTAGGACTGTAATATATTACCTAGTTTTTTACCCAAAGTGTGGGAAAAATTGCTATTTTTCCCACCAGCCAGGAGAAAGAGCGACAAAGTGATTATTGTTATTACTACAGTGTATTAATATAACATTCACCCTGGCGGTACCAAATTTATTTTCGTCATCTTCCCAAAATTTGATGACAGTCAAGTCTAAAATTGTTTCCATAAGTGAAAGTCTACTGTATTCGTTATTTCTTGCAGGCAGAAAAACAAGTACCTGATTCAGCCATGGATACGATTTCCATCAGCACGGACAATGATCGGGAGATAGTTGGCCCGGATGACTCGCATCTTTATCGGACTTACGACTTGGCTTACAGGCCGAAAGTTAATTTGACCATCACGCATTATCGTTCGCAAATCATTGAAAAAGTGGAAACAAATTCAGTGGTCATCATTCATGGACCCACTGGGTGTGGCAAAACCACCCAAGTGCCGCAGTTCATTCTTGACCAGAGCGCGCAGAACAGAAAGCACTGCAATATCATTGGTAATTTTCATTTTTACACAAGTGGTATGAAATATTGAGAAATTTGTTGTAGATATTTATTAGTATCAGATGTCGTAATTTTGTTAACGACAAAAAAATGTTTTATTTCAAACTTTTTCACAACAAAATACCAAAAAAATCTGAAGTTTTACCCTCTGAAATGTACGATCGATTTTTCGCGTCAATTGTAACTTGAAGAAATGGTTAGATACAGGGATCTTGAGCCACTACTTTATAAGGTCTGATCCGGATCGGACCCGATAACTGTTATCGGGTCCGGACCGGACCGACCGCTCCGGGTCGGACCGGACCCTTTAATTGAAGCGGCTCAAGATCTCTGGTTAGATATACTCAATAATGTCAATATTGAATATTCCTAGTGACCCAGCCGAGACGTATCGCTGCTGTGAGCATCGCGAAACGTGTCTGCCAAGAGAGAAAGTGGCCCTTGGGTTCCATGGTCGGTTACCAAATCGGCATGGCCAACAACACTTCCAAGGACACGCGCATCACGTACTGCACCACAGGAGTCCTCTTAAGGAAGCTCATAAACGCGAAGCACATGCTCGATTACACCCACGTCATCCTGGACGAGGTCCACGAACGCGACCAAGAAATGGACTTCCTTCTTCTCGTCGTGCGCAAATTTTTGCGCACCAACTCGCGCCACGTCAAGGTCATCCTCATGTCGGCCACGATCAACAGCCAGAAGTTTGCCAATTATTTTTCCATTCCTATGGCGGATCGTTCGCTCAAGCCGGCGCCGACGCTGTCCCTCGGCAAAGAATTCATCTACCAAGTCAAAGATTTTTATCTTGACCAACTCGATCGACTCAATGTGGCAAGTTTCTATTTGTATCTTTCATCAATCTTTTCGCGAAATGTGCTATTGTTCAATTCTTTAATTTTCTTGCTTTTACAGAAGCCAATAGTTGATTTCGACCACCCAAAAATAACTTCGGAAATGATGGAACTTTGCACGGCGTTATTGGCCATTTTGGACGATATCGACACGAAAGATCACAAAAATGCCGGTGAAGAGGGCCCTGTCAATCGACACGTCGCGCTGGTATTTTTGCCTGGAATTTGGGAAATCGAAGAAATGTACAGCATGATGATGTCGAAAAAGTACGAAAACATTGGCTGGGATGTCGTCGTGCTACATTCCACGATAACCAACGATGAACAGCAGAAAATTTTCGATCCGCCAGCAGAAGGATTCCGAAGAGTCATTTTGTCAACGAACATCGCCGAGAGCAGTTTGACTGTGCCTAATGTTAAATATGGTGAGTTTTGATGAGTTCGTGTTTTTTGGTTGAATTTTTATCTTGATGTGTACTGGTGATGATTAGGGCTGTGCGATTACGTGATTAATTAATTGATTATATTTTTTTTGTATTTACAGTGATAGATTTCTGCCTGACGAAAGTTTTAGTGACTGATTCGAGTACAAATTACAAATGTTTGGAGCTCTGTTGGGCAAGCAAATCAAATTGCGAACAAAGGGCGGGAAGAACGGGGCGAGTTATGGATGGAAAAGTTTATAGGCTTGTTCCACAACGTATGTATGAGGTATATTCAAAAATTCAGGGCGTGTTTTACACGTATACAATTTTTTAATTAAAGGTAAGACAATTACAGTGAAATTATATAAGAAAAATATTAGCTTTTTTTGAAGAAGTTGAAAATTGCATAAAATTTTTGAGCAAGTCAAAAATTGCGTTAATATTAGAATTTATGAACTGAATGTGGTGTGATTAGTTGACATTTTAAAAACATTCATGTTTATTAAATTACCAGATAATTATCTTATTTTTTAAGATTCGATTTATAAAAGTTTTTTTTGCATTAACTTCGAAGTTTGGGAAAATTTTTGTCGACCTGAAAAAATGGTAGTTCACTAAGAGGAATGTATTTCATGTTTTTACCTGCATATTTGAATTAAATAATAGAGTCCTTCAAAATGCATCAAAATTTTTGAAAAACTCAAAAGTTGATAATAACGCAATAATGAGAATTTTCATGTACTTTTTACCCAATTTCGATTCCTGTGTTCCAAAATTCTTTAATTCCGTAATTTTATATTTCCAGAGCTCGAATTTATGAATTCACAAATTCGAATTGAAAACAGTTTTGAAGTTCTGTATTTAAATTGAAAAATTTCGCTATCCAGTTTCAAATTTTAAGTAAATGTTGGGATTTTTCATATGTTTGGGTTTTTGAATTCATTCGATTTCAGACGAGATTCACCGCGGAAGGTTCCCCGGAGATGCTGCGCTCTCCCCTGGAACATTTGGTCCTGAACTCAAAACTCTTAGACATGGGTGAGCCGAAAGCTATCCTCGCCCTGGCTTTGGATCCGCCCGACCTCACGAATCTGGAGAACACGATTCTCCTGCTGAAGGAAATCGGGGCCATTCGGAACAGACCCGACGGTGTTTCTCACCACGACGGTGAATTGACTTCTCTTGGGACAGTGATGGCGAATCTCCCGGTCGACATTCACGTCGCAAAACTGATTGCTCTGGGCCATGCGTTCGGTATCCTTCGCAGCACAATCATCATTGGTGCCAGCATGGCCACCAAAAGCATGTTCGACAATCCTTTCAATGAAAAAATGGCAGCCTACAACGCGAAATTGTTCTGGTCCAGGGGATCCTGGAGCGACTGCACCACGTTTCTCCAGGTATTGTCTCATTGATATTGATTATGCCGATTTTAGAATTATTTTTTCAATAACGCATAATAACTTTTTCCATAATTTTTTCAATCCAAGTTTTGCTCCTCAATGCGATTTTTCTATAAAATTTTTCTTGAGAATATCATTTTTAATATTTCAGTTTGAGAATTTGCGGATCATTAAATTTTTAGTGTAATTAGACACTAATCTCATTTTCAGGTGTACAAAACCTGGCAGGAACTTAAAGCGAATCGTTCGATAAACAGCAAACAGAGTGAAAAAAGTTGGGCCCAAAGGTTTTTCATTCAATTGAAAGTGCTGTACGATATTTATGCGACGGTTAAGGATTTGGAGCTAAGGCTGGAGCGAATGGGGATTGTCGTTCCCACGGGCCAAAACACAGACTCGAAGATGGACACGGACCATGCCCTGACCTTGAAGATCGTTATCGCCGGAGCTTTTTACCCGAATTATTTCGTCAGTCGTTATCAGAGCGACGACGACGGACTTTCCAAGGTCAAAATTCTCGGAGGTCACGATCCTTTGACCACGGTTTATTTCAAAGGCTGGCCCCTCAGACTCAGCGGCAAATTGTACTCGAAGAGAATCCAAAAAGCATTGGTGGATCATGGAGTAAGTTTCAGGGTTGATATTTAGCGATTATTGGAAATGGAATTGATTATTCCAGGCAGTCCGAAATATTGAGAAAAAGCCCGAATTCTACTTAATCCGAAAAAGTGAATAAAAAATTAAAATAGAAGTAATAACGCGTTTTCAGGTTGGAGTTTCCTTGGACGGAATCAGAGTAAACTTCGAAAATTCGTCGAGGGTGTACGTTTCTTTTCCGCACGCTGAACGAGCCAGGATGAATAACAGCACTGACAGAAAGGAGGCGGTTGTCCCGGGGAGGATTCCGACAGCGGTTTACAAGGCCTTGAAACTGCGAAGAGCCGACGTGGAAATCTTCGTTCCCGTAATGTCCGAGGAAAAGTCGGAAGCCAGGTCGAAGGAGTTGGGGCTGCCTTGCGAAGAATCTTTGATGTGGACCGTCATGAAGGAAAGTTCGGAAAAAGAAAAAATGACGAAAAAAGTGCGACCGATTTTGCCGTCGCTGGAAACGTCCTATATCAACATTTTTATCACGAACGTGAGTTGTGGATTTTATTTAGCCTGTGCGATCGAGCCGGGATTCTTATCAATCAAGATTATGAATAAAACAATTGAAAGAGAAAATGAGACTCGTCAGATTTGTTATCAATGAATTTCTATTTCCGTTTTTCAAATGCTCTGTTGACGATTGAAACCTGAATAACTTGTTCGTTTCTATTTTCAGTTCATCAACCCAGGCCACTTTTGGGCTCAGATCAAAGATGGAGATACGTTGAGGAAACAACATTTCATCGGCTGCATGGTTAATGATATGTCGCTGACCACGCCAGTCAAGGAAAAACCCCATATCGGCGAATTGGTCATTGCGATTCACCGCGTGAACAACGACCTCAAATATTACCGAGGCGTCGTCGAGAGCTTTTTCCTCGATCGCAACGAGCAACATGCTCGACTACTCCTCATCGACTATGGCTTCAAGGCCGAAAACAAGGTCAGTTTAGAAATTATTCACGCCATTGTTTATCCGCTTTGCATTATTTATTTATTAATTTATCATTTACTATCATTTTTTTATTTTCATTATTATTTGTGAATGAACTTGTCTAATTATTTATTTACTATATATTATGCGTTTGCTGTTCATTGTTCATTTATTAATTATTTGTTATTATGTATTTGGTAGGTAATTATTCATTATATAATTACGCTTCGCGACAAGTCAGGTAAAAAAAAAATGCGCGTTCCTCCACAATATCTATATGAAGAATACATTTTTTTCCAGGTCAGCGATTTGCGCGTCTTCAAAGACCCAAAATTCGTGGCCAAAATGGCGGCCCAAGCTGACATGCCCAGCCCTGATGTCATCCCTGCTTTGGCCTTCGAGTGTATACTCGCCAACGTCAAACCCTCAGCGCTGCGCAACGTCAGCGGCGAATGGACACCCCAAGCGCGCGATGATTTCAACAACTTCAGCCACAACCACGATCTCTTTGCGGAAGTCTACTCTGTGGTGAACAGCGTCGTTGCCGTGAAACTCCTCTGCACCCAGGGACAGGAAAAGAAGTCCGTCAACGATTACCTCATCGATGCGGGACATGCGAATTATCGGCCCGAAGGCTACCTCTCGAAGAAAAACCACGATGCTCGGCTGACCCACCAGGAAATGAGCGTCGCCCAGCGACTGTCCTTCGAGGAGTCCCAGTATGACACGGATTATCTGTCGCACTCGTACCCGGAGCCGCCGGAATACAAGGATTGCGAAAAAAGCGTGCATTTGAAGGGTAAAATCTTCATTTAGGCAAAAAATAGTACTATTAAACGTGTTAAACATAATGATTTATTTCTTAATACTAATGTTGAAAGGTCCACATTCGCCCTTGGAGGTCGAGCTGTGTCATTTGGTGGGAGTGGGTGGGAGCCAAAAAGTAAAGATCGACAGCTCGTCCGTGAACGCGGTGTTGCTGGATCCGAATCCGGAAGAGTCGGAGCAGTTGCTGGTGGTGGCGGCCACGGTGACGCAGAACGTGTCGGGTAGCTCGTTGTCGCTGAGGAACACGACGCTGATGCCAAATATAAAGGGACTGCCGTCGTTGTTGTCTTTGATATTCGCGCCCAGGATCGAGTTGAAGAGGAACGAACTGGGAAACAGAGTCGCCGGGGCTTTGTGCGGCCTCGGGGCCGATCCCATCACCAGAAAGTCCTTCTTTCCGGAGCACGATATGAAGATTACTTTCGACGTGGAGATCACGTCCAATGACATGAGCGACGTGAGTTTAGAGGCGTGCTCAGAAAAATTCGTTCTTTTAACACAACGATTTGTCTAAAAAAATATTGATTTGAAGAAGAAATATGAATTTTAAATTCATGTGAATCATTTGAAAAAAAAAAAAAAATGCGAATTTGAAAATTTGAAATATATTTTTGAAATTCTTCAAATTCAACGTTATTGAAAATGGGTAAAAAGTTCTGTTAACCGGGGGAACTTTGAATAATTTCAGATCAACTATTTGAGACATTGGATGAACAATGCCATGACGGAACCGGACAGTTCCAAAGACATCATGGAAGAGATTAAGCAATTCCAAAACAATTGTCGGGCGAGACTCTTCAAGATTTTGGAAAAATCTCGCAAATCGATCTCGGTCAACAACGTGCCGTATCACGGGGAATGGGGCACAGTTCATGAGTCCGAAATCTTGAGGCCAACGAATGTCAACCTCGTCAACTACATTTATCCATCACATTGCTTTTTGAATTTGGAAAACGTCAGCGAAGAGCGCGAGGAGATGATCAATCATTTAGATAATTTGAAAATGTTGATTCTCGAGTAAGCTGAATTCTTATCTTTTTCAAAATAACAATCAGTGAACTTCGAATATAAGAAAGATTTTTCAACTTGATGATTTTGACTAGTAGAATTATCAGCTCATGTGATTCTGAAACTCATTTCAAAAATCTCACATTCGTTGAATTGAATTTTTGAGCTAGTTGCGAAATTTATTGATTCATTTGAAAAAAACATTTTTTTCAGGGACCCGAAAAACAAGAACGAAACGATCGAGTGCAAACTGTGCAATGTCTCCGTTTTTGGAGTTTACGAACTCCGAAAACATATCTGTTCCCGACAGCATGACGAGTTACAAGAAAAATTCGCACACGCCACTTACGAACTTTAAACGTTATTTTTCGAAAACTTTTATTTGTAACAACTGCATTTTATTTTCAAGAATGATGTTTTTTTTTATCTCCGCGATGAACGAATGATGTCTAGTGCCGTGTATTTTCCAATAATTTCTTACCGTTAATGAAAAGACTGAGAGTCACGAAGTTTTTTCAATTTTGTATAAAAATGTTTATTCAGAACACATGTGTTTTTATTATCATTGTTTCCATTGAAAGTACAAAAAAGCGCGTATAGAAAAATGACTGGAGTTTCGTGCGATATATATTTTTGGTATGTGAACGATGGTAACTGTGAAAGATGCGTTACCTCCACGGTTTGCGCATTGTCCCTGCACTTGTGCTCCTTTTTATTCCTTGATCTGCAATATGAAACCCGAAAATGAGTCGAGAAGTGTAATTTGAAAATAAACAATTACGAAAGTTAAAATGGACAAGTGCTGACTTAAGAAACGCTTTTCTTTAGCGTTCGATGTCCACGTTTGACACCTAGCTCTCACTAAAATGTACGATCTGTTTGTACACAAAGGTGTTTGACTATCTCCAACTCTGAAAATTAAACAAATAACATTCTATAAAATTAAATAATATTTCTTAGTGTTAGAGATCATTAAACAAAATGTAGAACAGTACGTTGATATTGTATGCATACATCAGATATTTTTGGAATTTATGTATATTTTAGAATATATTCAGGAATTTTTACTAAACTGTAATGGTTTCAAATGAAAATATTATACAGCGCCGTACTCTTTGAGCTGCTTTTTTCTGGCCAATGTGCGTTGCGTCGCGAAAGAGTATGATCTGGCTGAGTTTGGTCTTTCTGAACGAGATTTTTTGATGTCGCGATCGTGGGCTATTATTTCCATTCTTTCTCCGGAATTTTGGGAAAACAGTGTGACTATGCTCATAGAAGCAGCGTCGCACTGAAAAATTGTTATTGCTGATCGATAATTATTATATTTATGATTAAGTATACTTACATAATTATATTTTTAATGAAGTATAATTATATTGTAATTGTTAACTTTTCATTGAATATTAAATAATTTTTAATTTTTCGATTGTTATAGTAAAAATAGAAAAACTGAAATGGGAAAAAATAAAATCGTACTTGCAGCTGAAGACGACGATGAAAATTGAGTTCTGACAGACTGAGTGGAGCGTCAACGTGAAGTTTGAGCATGCAGTGCAAGGCTTCTTTGTAGGTATTTTTCAAAGCTATCACACGTTCCGTTTTCATTAACCTTCGTACTAAATATCCTCTAACGTAGGAGTTTATCACAGTCGCTGCATGACTCTATGATGAAAACAAGAATGTCAACATTCGAGATTGCACATTTTACAACTAGTGAAACAAAGTGTCAACTAATATGAAGTTCCTGAAATGAGCCGAAAGCGAAAACGAAATTTAAAAACTTCCAAGTACAGGAATATTAGAAAACTTTGAAATTTTAAAAAATTATGAAACTTCAGGATGAAGTGATACATCAAAACTTGAAAGTCAACGTGCCAAATAATCTAAATTTATACCCACATGTTTCTCACTGTAGCTTCTCCTACTCACAACCCTGAAATTTGCCGGAAAAACTTGCCTAGGCAAACCGCAAAATTTGTCTTCCACTCTTTGACCATTTTCCACATGTTTTTCCTTCCCATCACCATTCGCCATGAAAATCCCTCGATCTCCCATTGATTCCGGCAAAACTTTTTTTATCTGCATCATCAACATCATCTGCTGTCTTTTGAAATCAGCCTGCATTTTTTCCTGTTCCCTCTGCTGCTTTTTTATCAATTCCTCCATCTGGGTTTTCTGCATTTCCTGAATATCTTTAAACAAATGCAACATTTTTTCCGGGGAAACGAAATTCGGATTTTCTTCTTTCCTTCCAACTTTTCCCAGAGACCCTAAATCTTGTTCTATTTCATCAGCGAGACCCAAAATCGAAATTCGCTCTTCTTTGTCGTTTTTCGAAAGTCCATCTCCTAGGGCCGTGGGATAGATTGATTAATCGTACGTCTTATTCAAGATTCTGATTGATCATTTAATCACGTATTTGATGAATCATAATCACCGATTAATTAGATAATGAGGATGCTGATTAATTGACTACTTCACACCTTTTTTTTCATGCATTTCATACATTTAGTTACACAATTTTCAAATTCACTTACTACTGTAATTGAAATTAAACTTTTGGGATCGCACTTTGAACATGAAGTTTCCGAATAAAATTTCAAACTTGAAGTTTCATTCCGAAACTTCAAATTAAAATTTTTTCGAATCAGCACCCTGATTGACCTATTAAGTATGGATTTTGAGTAATGAGATTCCTGATAAATCGAATAATCACACAGCCCTACCACTTTCTCGACTCGTTCTATTGACGCATTTTCTTTTCGACGCGAATTCTTTGCAAAGCATCGTGCGAATGCAGTCGACAGATTTCGCTGATTTTCGCAGGTTTTTGTGAATTTTTTGGATGGCGTTGGAGGCACTGTTTCTCCGGAGTTTGAAATTTTCTTTTTCAGATGGAAGAACGACGAAAGTGGTGCTGTTTTTTTCATTTTCTAGGCTTTTTCTTCGTTTTTCCAATGTGGACGGAGTATGATCACCTGTTAGAGAAGTTTAAGAATTGAGGGGCGTAATTCAATAATCGAAAAAAAAACATTTTCAATTTTAAGAGAATCAAAATTTTGAAGGAACTTTCACAATTCTCAGCTTTTCACAGTTTTCATATCCCTTTACCAGCTCGAAAATGCGCCAAAAGAACAGGACTCGGAGTGTCCAAAATGTAAGAACCCTGACGAACGAACTTTGGAGTGCTCATATCCGACGATATTTTTTCACTACGCGAGTCATCTAAAGTAATGGGCACAATATCCAAAGTTGTAGGCACTTGCGGTCTCCAAATTTCCGGTGTCGTCTCGCCCGTAGTCGTTTTTGTGGTTGAAGTAGATTCATTCAGATATCTGTTCAAATCTGTGCTCGCAGTCACGGCATCCGAACTTGGGCTGTCATTGAACCTACAACAGTAATGTAAAATATAAAGAAAATTCATTATCGACATTTATTAGTATTGGATATCAAAAAGATTTGTTTTGTCATTCTCGAAAAAAATGCATTTTTTTCACTGTTTTGCATGTGAAAAGTGAACAATTTTTTCAATGGCCTGAAAAAAAGTGCAAAAAGTCGGTAACCTGCAGTAATGACTTTCTTCTTCAGAGCTAGATTTCGAATTTTTTCGTTTTGGGAGCTGCTTTCTCAGTTTTGGAGTTTTTTCCACTTCCTTGGTTATCGGAGACAATTCTCGTGCTGTATTGGGCTGTGTATTGTCGGTTTCCAAGTTTTGAGAAATTTTTATAGAATCATGGACAATATTTTCTAAAGCAATGTTCGAATCTTCTTCGATTGAAGATTGATCTTGATTTGTTTCATCCGCTAGTTGCAGAAATTTCAGTCTTAGTTCTACGGCGAGTGCTAAACTTTTGTAGTAATTCATTTCTTTCCTTAAATCGTCTGTCATCTGAAAATACGAAATATTTTCTAGTGGAAACTACGGCCATCAAATAACCATTTGATTCTGAAATGGTTTTAAATAACTGAATAGATTAGGTTATTACCAAAGGAGGCAAAATTGGAATTCCGTTCATTTTCACACAAGAAATGTATCGTTTTTCCTGCTCCATTTCCATGTTTTGCCACTATCCAAAAATTGTTCTACCTAAAACAAATATTACTTTTTTACGAAACCATATTGGAAGAATCAATAATAATTTTGTAACTGTAAAAATAAGCAACATTTCGAAATTACAAAGTAAAGAAAGCGTCCCCAAATTTACCTAGGACCAGAGCCATCAAAAATTGTTACATCAATGATTCAGTCATTTTTGACAGCGATAGGAAGGATATCGATTTTGATTGCTTCGATTCCAAATTGTTGCACGCAATTTCAACTGTCCATCGAAACATTCGAAACAGAAACTTTCAATTTTTTACGCAATTTTGTAAACCTCTGATTGTCATAAGTTAAATACGTTCGTTTTTTTCTATTGCGCGTTGATATGTAAATAATCTTGACGACGATACGAAGTAATCTTGAAAATTTGCTCTACTTCATAAATGTTCATAAATGATATTGCATTGTATTGCATTGCAAAGCAAACAACATTTTATTTTGTTGTTGTTATATGTTTTTTTGGGTTATTGTGTGTCGATTAATGAAAAAACAAATGACATATGATAGTATATAAACGGTATAAACATGGCTGAATTAGTGATTCGAAATGTGATGATGTGATATATTATGATTGTGAATGTATGTGAACGATGCTTAAACTACACGTGCGTGAATGTTTTTGACAGTTTTTGAGGTTAGAATTGTTAGAACGTGGAGTGTGATTTGAACAGTTTTATTTGTTGCAATTTGTTGTTATGAACGATAATTTGTTGAACAAAAATGAATGCTTCGGATTTCTTCGAAATATTGTCCAAGGGGGCGAAATTCAATTTTAGGCGGTTTCATGCGGACGCCGAAAAGTTTTCTGTGAGTTTGTTTGTTTTTATTGTACTGTATTATTCGGAAAAACTATTTATTATTTATTATGCTAATTTTCGAATATCTGTAAACATTTATAGAATATTATGTGAAATTTGTGATTTGTTGAATAATTTATTTATTGAACCAACATCTAGAAGTGACATTTGATTGATGGTAGGAGAGAGAATATTATATTGTTGTTGCAGTTGGTAAAACCCAGAAAAGAGGAAAACCAAAATAATGTCGAACAAGAACCATCTGGGCAAGAGGAAAAAATGTCCAAATCTGCCCTGAAGAGAAAATTGCGAGAAGAAAAAAAAGATGAAAGTGAACATGAACATGACAACTTCAAATTTCTGTCAGGAATGTCAGTGACGAAAAACCAAAAACACAAAAAGCGAAAAAAAGAGTTGACAGAAGACAAAAAACTTTGGATTGAAAAATCAAAAGTACATAATTGAAGTTCCCAAATTATAATTTTTTGAATTATTTTTGATGATCACTGACTACATTGTTTAATTTATGAATGAATAATTGAAATAAAAAATTAATATAAATACATTTATGCATGGTTCATAATAAACAGTCCAATATTTTCAAAATCATGTATAATAAACAATTATTCCTTATAGAAATTGTAGAATTAAAATTTTGTAGAATATATAAACTTGAACTTTTTTCTGTAATCAATAGTCAATAATAAACATATTTTTAGATCAACGAATTCCGAAACAAGCACAAAATATCAGTTTTTGGTACTGGAATTCCACTGTACATTAAGAATTTTGAACAGCTTTCGACTACTTATCAAGTTCCAAAAAATTTGCTCCAAAATCTGGAAAACTGTGGATACAAAACACCAACCCCTATTCAAATGCAAGCAATTCCAACGATGCTCGAAGTAAGCAAATAAAAATGTAAATTTTTGAGGTGGGGGGACATATGAAAAATAAATGTGATCGATAACTATCAATGTTTTGATAGCACATTCTGAATTCTGTTTAAAAAATCATGAAAATTCAGAATTAAAAGGCATTCTTGAAATGTGATAAAAATTGATCATCTCTATCAGTTTCACGAGAATTTTTCCCAACTAATTTTGAAATGTTTCAGAAAAGACAAATTTTGGGTAATGCTCCAACTGGTTCGGGAAAAACAGCTGCATTTTTGTTTCCAATAATCCATCATTTGCAAGGTCCACAGAAAAAAGGGTTTCGAGCTGTTGTATTGAGTCCAACGAGAGAATTGGCAAAGCAAACTTATAGGGAGTGTTTGAAACTCAGCGAAGGTCTAGATTTTCGAATTCATATCATCAACAATACCAACAAAGCACTTGAAAAATATGGACCTAAAAGTTCCCAGAATTATGGTGAAAAATTGTTTTTAAGTTATATAAATATGATTCCAGTAAAATGATGGTACTTACTGAGGCAATGGTGGGTATGATATTAATATATTATTTTTATATTCCAGATATTCTTATCACAACTCCACAACGATTAGAATTTCTCCTGAAGCAAGACCCACCGCACATTTCTCTTCACAAGTAACTAGAATCATTACGAAAAAGAATTGAATAATATTTTCAATTGTTGCTACAAAATTATTATTATTATGATGTTAATTGTTTGGAATTGTGTACATCAAAAATCCAATTTTTGAGTTGATGATTTTCAAAATTCACAAAAAATTACTGAAATTTTTTGTGTTTTTACTTTTGCTTGCAAAAGTGATTAAATTAATAAAAAACAATTTGTATGAAGAAAATTTTTTTTCAGTGTCGAATGGTTCGTTATTGACGAAGCTGACAAACTTTTCGAGGATGCTGCGAGAAGCTTTCGCGACCAATTGCAAACAATTGTTAAAGCTTGCACAAATCCAGATTTGAAATGCGCAATGTTTAGTGCGACAAATACTTACGCCGCTGCAAAATGGTGCCATAAAAATATGAAAAGAGCCATCACTGTCACAGTTGGGCAAAGGTTTTTATCAAAATTGACCACTTTTTCCGAATTAAAAATACTTTATATTTCTCCGTTAATTCTAGGATTTGTAGAATGACCCTAATTATGGGAATATCAAAATTGTTGGGAATGCTATTATTTCTAAACTTCGGAAAATTACTAGCATTCTGAAAAATTTCTACGAGGTGTTTTTGAATTTGGAAGAAAATTTCTAAAAACATTGAAATATTTAATGTATTCTAAGAATGCTCTGATAACTATGTAAATTCGAGAATTTGGAAAATTGCCAAAATTATGATAATTCCTGAGATTTTCTGAAATTTCCAAAAATTCTAAATTTCTTGAGAATTTTTTGACGAACTTTATTTTATTAATGATAATGATTTAATTTTACGTATTTATATACAAGAAGTGTTCGATATTTTAGAATTGTAAATTTTTTCGAATGTGCAAAAGTTATAAAAACAGTGTTCAAATTTGGAAAAATAATTTCCTAATCGCACATTGAATCAATGAATATACAGTTCGTAAATTCGAAAGTTGAACATTTTTTTCTTATAGTTAGATTGATATTCATAATGAATGTTTTTTCAGAAATTCAGTACCTGAGCAAGTGAAGCAGTCTCTGAAATTCGTGGGTACTGAAAGTGGAAAATTAATAGCGCTAAGAAGCATGATTCAACAGGTATAACGAATTTCTAATTAAATTAAACAATCATTAATAATTATTGTTTTCAACTATGAATAACAGGATATTTTTTTCAGGGTTTGACGCCACCCGTTTTGGTATTTGTGCAAAGCAAAGAACGAGCTGAAGAACTGTTCAATGAAATCATTTATGACGGTATAAACGTTGATGTCATCCATGCTGATAAAACTCAGACTCAGGTATTTTTTGTTTTGTTTCATTAATTATAACAATTGATGAAGGATAAATTATCAATTCTCAGGAAAATTTCGAATGAAATTTTCACGACAAGATCGCAGAAATTAATTAACCTAGGAAATTTCTTGCGAGCTCTTGACTATAAATATTGTCGTTTTTTTTACAGAGGGACAATGTTGTAAGAGGGTTTCGAGAAGGAAGAATTTGGGTACTCATTTGCACTGAACTCATGAGTCGTGGCATTGATTTCAAAAACGTTAATCTCGTCATTAATTACGATTTTCCGACTTCTGCGATTTCGTACATCCACAGAATTGGTAATTAGGGAATTGGAAAAAATGTCTGCACAAAAAATTTGATTTTGCAGTTTTCTATAATAGATTTTTGGAGCGTTTTTTGAAATGGAAAATGATTTATGAACATCTTCAAATTGTACCAGTTTTTGAGAAAATACAGACCATTAAAAAAACATTTTCAATCAAGTACACTAATAATTTACACATTCATCATAAAATTCTTGAACGTATCCAGAATTTTGCATTCGAAGACGAAGATGAAATCCGGGTCATGTAACTTGTAAAATGCTTTAAACTTGTTTTCAAAATTCACTTTCGAGAAAATTTTATGAATTTTCAAAGTTATACATTTATCTTTATTTTTTTCATAGGTCGAACTGGTCGTGCTGGGCATTCAGGAAAAGCAGTCACGTTTTTCACAAAAGATGATACCACAAATTTGAGAAGGTGAAAACACATTTTTTTTATTATCAAAAATCAAAATATTATCGATGGTCATTATTTTCTAGTGGTGTAAAATATCGAGAAAATTCGTCATCGATATCGAAAAAAAAGTTTTATGATAAAAGGTCAACAAAAAGATCTGAAAATTTAAACATTCGAATCCGATAGTTAGCAGTTTTTCATTCCAACAATAAAATTGCGAATTTGAAGATTCTGAATTTTGAAGATTCAAAATGTAGCGATTATATGTAGAAAATTTCTCAATTTTCAAAAAATTATCGAATATAAAAGTGATGTTCGTTTTTTTTCTAGCATCGCAGCATTGATGAAAGAATCTGGCTGCAAAAACATCCCAGAATACATGTTAGCCATGAAAAAACACGACAAACGAAAAGCCAAACAACTCAGAAATTCAGCTCCGAAAAGAGACAGCATTGCGACAGCTCCGAAGTTCATGAAACCAAAAAATAAAATAGGAATGGGAAACAAAAAAGAATCAAATCAGAAAAAAAAAACAGGAGTGGAACACAAGAAAGAATCAAATCCAAAAATGAAAACAGCAGTCAAAGAAAAAAAGGAGATGAAACCAAAAAAAGAAAATAGAGTATCGAAGCTGAAGAAGAAAGAAAAGACAGAAGGAAAAGAGAAGAAAAAATTCAAACCCGAAATGACAAAGGAGGCTTGAAAACATATGCAATTTTTGGTAAGAGTAAAAAATATTTTATTCTTATTTAACAAACAAAAACAAACAATATTGCATATTTTTTAATTGCAAAGGCAAGACAATGTTTCGGAAAATTGAGCATCGAGAAATGACTTACAATGAAAAAATGATTCGTAATGATTTCTCTGGGCGTCATGGATATGAATAAATGATTCTCATTGATGAACCATGATTTTTTTTCATGAAAAATGATTCTTATTCATGGAAAATAATTTTTTATTCATGTTCATGAATGATGAAAATGCATGATGTAATGTTTAAAAATGATGAAAATAAAAAAATTGTTACTCAAAATATAGAGCACCATTGTAACTCCATGGTATAAAAAATTTCCGAAATTATTCCTCAGTTAATGTAAAAACTTCAAAACTAAGCATTATTTGGAAACTCCAAAATTACAAGACGTCGACATCTCTTTTTGGATTGTTTTTCGTTGAATTCGCATCGAACGTTTTTTTTGGGAACATTTTACAAATGAGCTAAGTTTCGCACAGCCAATCACAAGGCAATTTCGGCATTTTGTTTGCGGGCCAAGGCAAATACCCCGCGGTTTTGAAAACCCAATAGTCGTAGGAAACTTTGGTAACGATGCATACGAGCGATAGAACTTCCAAGGCGATAATGTAATAAATATAATCCGTCCAATCGCCTGAATTGACGCACATTTTTGTTGGTTCCAAGTCGATCACTTTTTCTTTTACGTTTTCGCAAAGTACTTCTTCTGGGTCCCAAATTCTTGTTTGCAACCACACCTACAATTTGAAAAAACGAAATTCGATTAATTTTCAGCCATTTTTTTACGTGGTTCTCGGTTTTTTTCCGTGTGTCTGCTCATTTTAATGAGTGAAATCGAAAAAATTTGAAAAATCTGTAAATGCAAAATTTTTAACGTAATCGAAATCCTAAAAATGTAGGCTTTTGTTCAAAATTGATGAAAATTTAAAATTTTGCGAAGTGTCGTATGATTTTAAATTTCAGCAAAAAATGAAAAATTTTTGATTCCCGAAATGTACGAATTAAAAATTACTAAAATTTAATTATATCGATTTCAAGTTCCAAAAATTACCTTCACAAACTTGGCTGTGTTACAATCGCATTGCAACTCATTTCCTCCGAGTTTAACAATTCTTGAAGCAAAATTTTTGTCTTGCGTGCTCGGAGCCAAAATATAAGTTGGCAACTTAAAAAAAAACGCATTTTACAAAAATGAGTCAGTTTTTATAGTATTGAATAATTATTTGATGAATTTTCATATTTTTCAAAAACATATTGATATGATAAATTAAAAATATACACAAATAAAATATGATTTAATAATGAATAAATAATCAATAATGAAAATTAGTCAAAATATTGGTTAAAATATGCGGAATCGAATATTAGTGAACGAAATTATCAAACTTTTGATAATATGTCTACAGATAGCAATTTTCGTAAAACATATTAAAAATAATAATCCGTAAAAAACAGCGATAATAATTACCGATTTGATTCTGTTGTAACGCAAACTAAGAATCGCATATTTATCCAGAAATTTCGAACCTTCCAGTTTGTTGATAGAAGGAATATTATTATGGTCGGCGTAAAATTCGCGAATGTCTTCGTAGCATGGATTTGTACTCATATCGTCGAGCACAGTGATCTAAATAATTGATGAAAAAAAGAATTCATGTTTAACCCAATTTTGTACTTGAAGAAAACGATCGTTGAAAAATAGGACTGTGCTACCAATCGATTGATTAGAAATCCGATGATACAAATCACTAATTAATGCACCAAAAATGAATTCATAAAATAATCGATCGATCGGCATCCTGATTAACCGACTAGTTGGTGATTTTTATGAATCAGATTCCTGATCGCTCTATTAATTAGAACCCTGATTGATGATGATTCTAGTCCGTCATCAATTAATCAGAATCCTCGATCAGTCGATTGATGAGGTTTCTGATCAGTCGATTAATCGACTGATACAAAAATTATAAAAAAAATAATAATAATTCTTACGTTGTTGTAAGAGACGTTCAGAGAGATTGTATTTCTGGGTAATGTTGCTGGCAATTCAGTTAATTGAACATTACTGCAATTAACTTCTACTGCCAAAACTGGTGGTTCCCCTGTTTTTATATCGATTCTTCGAAATCTGCATTTGCATTCCCAATTTTCTCCTTTTGGGCACTCCGTAGACAACTGCAATTTTTTACTTAATCTATGAAAAATTGGGAAACTCTAAATTTGAGGGACATCTTGAAACTTAGAAATCAGGAAAATTTTAGCAACTTTAAAATGAAGGGAAATGTTAAAAAACATGTAAATTCTGAAATAATGTAGAAAAATTAGGGAACTTTGAAAATGAAAGAAAAGTTGAAAGTTAAAAATGAGCGAAAACTTGAAAAATTGAAAAGAAGCAAAATTTGAAAATTCCCAAATTGAGAAAAATATCTGAACTACAAAAAAAAACGAGCAAAACTCTGAAACTTAGAAAATGAGAAAAATGCTTGATTCACTATATCAAGGAAAATTTCGAAAATTCAAAGTTGAGGGATGAGTTTTCTTTCCTTTTCGATTAAAAAAATTTGTTGATTTTTGAGTTAAAAAATTCACCAAATGTTGAAATTGTTATGATTTTGATTTTCTACATTTTATTTAATTTTAAAATTCCAACAATTTGTCATATTTCAATGTTTTGAAATTTTCCTTCATTTTTGATTTTATCAATGTTTGAGTTTGAAAATGTCGTTTTATTTCAAAGTTTCTCTATTTTTCTCGATTTTCAGATTTAACATTGTCCCATTAACTGTATAGTTTCTTATAATTTTTCTTAATTTTTCGTTTCTGAATTTTCCTTATTGAGAAAATTTCTAAAATTTCTTCGATTTTCTGGTTTCAACATTTCGGAGTTTTTGAAATTTTCTCAATCTTGAAGTTTCAAGTATACCTTTTGGAGTTCTATTAAAACGAAAAAAAAAACGAAATCGGCGACGAGCTTACCAAATTTTGGTAACGAATTTGCTGCAGTGGAATTGGTTCCGTTGTGTTGAACCAGTTCCAACTCTTGCTTGAATAGCAAACAGTTTCGTTTTCTCTGCTATAACTTATTTGTTTATCGGTGGTTTTGTTTACATATTGGTAAATTTCACTGCACCAAATAGCGTTAGTTCCTGAGGAAAAAGTAATTTTTTTTATTATACGTTTTCGGAAGTACTGGAATTTTGAAGATATGAAAAACAATGAAGTTTTGAAGTTTCGGAAGTTCTTTATAGCCAAAACCGCAAATTGATCAATTCATCAAAATCCTAATTAATCAGACTTCTGATTCATCGATTTAATGCACAGCTCGAGTATTTTGATATGAAAATTTCGATTTCTAAAAACAAAATTGTTCGTACCAGAAATGTCGAGCCAAAAATCGCGACCATTCATAGTATTCAAAGTTGGCAAATGCGTGAGATTGTTGTAAGAAAGATCCAAAGTTGTAAGTTGCACCAGTCGAGTAAGAGAATTGTTGTCAACTTCCAGAAGTCCGTTGTTCGAAAGATTCAAACAAACTGTCGGACTCATCATCAGAAATTTTCCCCTGACGCGATTTATTCGTCCATCTGTGATGGCCAATGATTTGAGCATTCGCCAGCGAACTTCGCTGGCATTAAATGTGTCTAATGTTGAATTTCTTATGTGCACGTACGATATATTCATAGGAAAATCTGGAAAAAAAAGAAAATTGATACGTATTTATTGACGGTAGATTGAAAAAACCTCAAAAGTGAAAATTCGAGTAATATTTGAGAATTAAATTAAAATTATAAATCGACTCAAAAACTTTCTAATCGGTGTTTGAAGAATTTTGGAGTTTCGTAAGTTTTGAAGTTTTAACGAATTTGGATGCTGTTTCAAGTCATGCAGTTTCGGAAGTTTTGAAGCTTTGGAAATTTCGGTGTATATAAAATTTCGGTGAATTTTGAAAATTTTTCTATGTTGTTAAGTTTTAAAGATTACGAAGAATTATGATGTTTCGAAGCTTTGCAAATTTTAGAAGTTTCGGAATGTTGAAGTTCATCTTTTTTTAAATTCGGAAGTTTTCATACTTGCACAGGCCAATCCGTGCTCCAAGGTAATGTGGTCCAAATTGCAGCAAAGTACAGCGTTCGTTTCGCGACTATTTCCGTAAGACATTCGCTTGCAAGGACATTCGCCAGATTCTACATTCGGACATTCCGATACTTTCTGATAAAAACATTGCTCGTGAATCGGAGATTCCGGAACCGTAGAATTCGCGAGCGTCAAATTTGCACTCGAAGTTTGTTCCATTTCCGTGGCAACAACAATTATTTTCACAAAAATGCATATTGAAGCTAGCAAAAATTGCATCTGGAGAAAAACCAAATTTCGAATTAGTATGAAATTCTTATGAGTTTCGAAATTTATCGAGAATTTACAAAAATTTTGTAATATTCTCGACATACTGGAATGAAAAATTCTTCAGTTATTTCGCGAAATTTCTTGGAAGTTCTGGAAATTATGAAAATTTTTATATTCTGGAAATTTTTGAAATTTTCGAAATTTGTGTGAATTTTGAAAGATGTGTAGTTTTTGAACAATTCCGCGAAATTTTTTATTCTGAGGTCCTGAAGTTTTGAAAGTTCTGGATCTGAACACACTAAAAACCAGTAGTTACGCCACTGGATCCACACCAATCCAAACGTCTTGTGCTATCTACATTCAAATATGTAGATAAATAAAAAAATACGTAATTTTCAAGAATACGTATAAAACCCCCATAAACATCAAATTCTTCCTCAAAACCCTTTTCTCACATTTCCAATTTTTTTCGAAAAAAGAAACCTGCGAGAATGATTAATTATATACATTATGATAATTTTACTTTCAAACTGTTTCTTTCTCCCTCGCTCTATCTCGTTTCACAATCCTATCTCGTTCATTCACATCGCTCGATCTTTTGTCCGAGCCGAAACATTCATTTTCCACGGGAATAACGCAACACACATTTCGCGAACAGAATCGTCACTGCAATCGAAACACAGCTAGTGCATACGCGACTTGGTGTGCTTCGAAAAAACAAAAAAAAAATAAAGCGCTGCTTAATCCACTTAAGTACACTCGGAATAACAACAGTGCGTACATCGCGAGGGTCAACCGGTTAACGAGTTAAATTTGGCCCGTTAAGGTCAGTTAAGGTTTCGGATTCGTTTACTTTTTTTTTAGTGTTAATTGAAAGGCGGAGAAGAAACGACGAAAAAGAGCTGTAAGAGGTTCATTTTTTTATGAGAATGCACGAGAAAGTGAACCTTACGGCTTTTCCGTTTCGAGGCTGACGAATTTGTACACGAATGATGGAATGAAAAATGTACAGGGAATTTTTATCAATGTTTATTTTTCTCACCGAGTTTAGACTTTAGATCGAGGAAGAAGAATAACATCGATCGAAAGGATCGATTTGAGGCCCGAGCGATTCGCGCAAGCGGCGATGTGATGGCGCAAATTTATTATTGGCTTACCGATGGAGCGTGGTTTTTTTTTATTGAAGTATGTGGGTGATTCAGATGTTTAGGATCATAAGATTTGAAGCTATATCTGTTTCGGAATGTTCGAGTATATTTAGATCAATGTGGAGTTTTCATGGCAGCGTTTTAACGAGATTACGATAGATTAAGTACGATGTGTTTGCTTTGGTAATGCTGTTGATCGTGACAGTGGCGTAACTACTGATGTAATTATATTTTATACCTAAAGCCCGCAATTAATAGACACGTACGGAAAATGTTTTCTCGACCAGTCAAAAAGACGAATTTAAAATATGAATGTATTTCTTGATTTGTTTATTTTTAAATTATCTACGTATGTAAATTTTTCTATTTCCAAACGTTCAAAACATCTCATTACGTTTCCAACACTTTTAAATCATTGACTACCCTATCAACTTCGGAAGAATCGAGTTGGATTCTGTACACGATTCTTCAGTTCTTCATATTATGGTTACATTATGTGTGTATAATACGTTCAAAATCTTCGAAAAAGTCGAAATTATTCGGAAATTCATCGTAAATATGTAAATTTCATGAAATAAATGCATAACTGCCTAATCTATTTTGAACGCTGTACAGGTTGTCAATTAAAATTCCATATATATTTAACGGGTGGGCGATACTATTGCTCTGTCTCTCTCGCCGAACGACTGCAATTATGAGAGAGAAAAGGACAGTTGCGTAGTTGCTCATCCCTAATATTTACCGAACATTGACATCTCGTCATTATTTACTGATTGTTTTAACTTGATTTTCCGAATTGAGTCTTCAAAGTTGGGAAACTATGCAAATAATCCGTTAAATGCACATCCGTTAACATGAAATTCCGAACAATTCCGACACTTTCGAAGATTTTGAAAAAAGAACCCTAAGAATCGCGAAGAACTTGATTCGCGGTCGACACGGCCTATTAACGGTATTATGTCGGATTGTCGGATTGTGTAAAATTTGCAGACGTTTTAAAATATGTTATTTCTCGAGGATGTTAGATCTTTAGATACATTGGAACATTTTTTAATTTCAAAAACTGTCGAACCTGGGAAATATAGTATCCTCCGAAAATGTGCAACACGACAAATTTTGGAGTAGATTATATGAATATTCTTCATTTCTACATTGTTTCATTTTCAAACGTTCTCAACGTTAAAAATACTAAAACTTCGAAGAACAGTCGCAAACATTGTTTGAAATTCACAAATTAATACATTTCCAGCGTATACAAATTTAGAAGTTATACGCCCCTGCATAACGTGTAGAAAAAAAAAATGGATACTGATCCGCCAATCATTCTAAAGCAATTTAAATTTTCCGCGCTCTATTTTCGGCTGTCACCTTAACTTCCAAAAACAGTGCAATTCAAAAATCAATCACCTTCAAGTTGACGACTATCTGCTCTGCGTCCTCTCAAATTAACGACGTTAAAAGCTGTTATAACCTCTCTCTCTTATACACAGAGAGTGATATCAGCCATTTCATTTTGCAGTTTGACGGTTTGACCAAGTTTGATACATTGACACGCTCCGGTTCACTCCGGTTCACTCCGGTTCACTCCGGTTCCTGAAATCAACCCATCCCGTGATCATTATCCATTTATCTGGAATTATTAAAACTCCAGAGTCCAAACAATTTTTCTGAGCCCAATTTTGGACCTGGAAACTCTTGGAAAACTCATCGGTTTCCGAAGCTTCAACTTCAACCCACAAACCAAAACTGCAGTCATGTTCACAAGGAGTAGACAAAGTCAGTCCGGATTCCCTAACAGTAATTATATGCTTTTATTTTCATCATCAATTTTGCGGTTTTTCGCAGTTTTCTTGTAGATTTCGCGAGTTTTTTGTCCCGAAAATCAAGTTTTGATAGGTTGTGGGCGTTTTCTTTCTCTGGGAAAAATTTCTGGTTTGCGGGATTAATGGCGTCGGTGCGGTAAATTGGTCGAGCGGTAGTGAGAAATTTGTAAATTAGTTTTTGACTTTTTGAAGTTAGTTTTTTTTTGTGGTTGAGTTTTTTTGTTTTTTCTTGTGGAAGGTAATTGTCGTAGAGTGAAAACGCGAGAAAAATAATAAGAAATGATCAGTCACTTGGGCAGATGGCTTGTATTGATTAGTTGTGGGTTTTCAGTTAAAAAAGGGGAGATTCCTGCATGGTTGACGGGATAAATCGATGAAGGTTGTTTTGAGTATGGGGGATTTCTATGTTCACGTTATTAGAAGTGGAAGTCGAAGACCTTTAATGACGCCCGTCAATGACTTGCAATGACTCTCTTAATTCCAGTTTGGAACTAGAGAGGTCATTCTCCCGTCCCCCCATGCCTAATCATGTTGAATAAGTTTTCCAGTTACATTAAAAAATTTAATGGGAAAATTTCAAAATTTGTAACCGGAGTGTATAAAATTTTGAAAAATCCCAGTTTGAACGTTTCAACTTCAATGTTTACAACTCGAGAATTTTGTACTGAGTTTTAAGACTTGAAAACGAAAACCAAACTTGGAAAGTTTTTTCACATATTTTATTTTTACTTCACTAGTATATAATTGAAAATTCAAGGATCTTCGAAATGTACAAATTTTGAAGTTTCTCATCAAGTTAGATGATCCTATAATTTAAATGTTCTAATCTAAAAAATTTGTTAACTCTGCAGTATTTGTCAAAAATTGAACATTTCCAAGCTTCAGTTTTCCAAATTTTTATGTTTTTGATGGAAAAAAAATTTTTTTTAATTTTTTGATAGAATTTCTGGAACTTACAAGTTTTGAAATTTCTCACCCAAATTGAAATGAGAAAAAAAATGAAATTTTAAATCTCTCAAATGTTGTATGCATTATTATTATTATTATTATTATTTTTTTCAATTTTGTACAATGAAGATGAAATCAGAGTTCAAAGACAGAAACTTTTGAAATGAAAGGAACCGAAATCTAAAAGATTAAAAATTTAATAAATTTTACTCAAGTCTGTACATTGTTAGTTTTTGATCTAAATTGTAAAATGAAAAATGTGATAATTCAAGAATCTTTGAAATGTCTAAATTTTTTGACAATTAAGATTTGTATTCATTCTACTTACAAAAATAATCAATTTTTTCAAATTTTAAGGTGGGAAAAATGCATGTGGAAAAAATTATACAGCTTCACTAAAATCACTTTACTCTGTTCCAAAAAACTGCTTTACTGTGCTGAATTTGATGATAAAATAAAAGCAGTTATCATGTGTGTTGTACATAATAATGAAATTCCATAATTATGTATAATAATCACTATAAATCGTTCAATACATATAAACTAACGAATTGTTATTTTTTCCAGCCCCCCAAAGGCAAGGGATGCCACCAAATCAATATCAACAACAAAACGTAAGTTAAAATTTATTCAGATATTTGAAACTCTGAAGAGTATCAAAATAAAAATGTTTCCGTCAAATTTGGAAATAAATGTTCCAGTTTTTAAAAAACATTCAAGTTTTTGTGGAATTACACTGAAAATATAAATATGCAAAATATCATAAGGTTCGTTATTAATTTTTCAAGTAATTTTAGTAATTTCTGGAATGAATGATACCAAATGACAATCGGTTTTTTAATGTCTTATGCTACTATATAAATGTATTTTTTTATATGTATGTATATTCGAATCCAGGGTGTAATAATTTAATGTTCGAAAATAAGTCATCACATTCATTGATGGTACATTATATACTATTATTTGAATGTGATAGTATAATATGAAGGATTACATTAATCATATTATAGTTCTTCGATTATTATGATTTATTTTCTTATCGATGGGTTTACTATTTCATCATCTATGCAGGTTCATTGATTTTTTTTATTGCTTTTTTTTACTTCTTGAAACTCCTTTTATGTTGTCAGTCACACATTTTTTGTTTATTTTATTGCAACTTTTGTTTACTCAACTATTTAAAAAAAAAGTATATGTAAACAGGGTGTCTAGGTAAAAATTTTTTCGAATGTTTTAGAAATTGTGAGAATTTATAGAAATTTTCAATATCTCAGAGATACTGCGTATCTTTGAGAATTATTCAACCCACTTGATTTTCATCAATTGATAAACATATTCAAAAATTACAAATTTCTTTGCGACTCTTGCTCATTTAGAGGAGTAGCTGGTATTTTTCTATAATTTTGAAATATTGCTTATTGTTTTAAAATTTGGCAATTTGTGTCAAGTTTGAGTGTGTTTGAAATTTTTGATTTTTTGAGTGTTTGCAATTTAGTAATATTTATGTACAAAAACGATAACTGTGATTTCGACAATGATGAAATGAACCAACACTGATGCTCAAACTAGTATACATTACTCAAAGCCTGGTCTACAATACGTCGCAGGAATCACGTTGTGACGGTCGCAGCCGTGAGTTTGCGACGGGACAAAGTTAAACCAAACCCAACTTTCTATTTCTTGCGACGCGACCGTCGCAACGTGATTCCTGCGACGCATTGTAGACCAGGCAAGTCGGCGAACTGAGCCCGCAGCGAAAACGCGGACGGTTAATTCGTAGCGATATTTAAAACTCGCCGTTTTTCAGTCAATATTGATCGAATCGAGTTGATTTTTATGTAAAAATTTTCATGAGGCTTCAGCACTTCTTACGAATCGAGTTATATGGCGAATTTATTCAAACAGTAATTTATTAACAATTAACAAGATTTACAGAAATTTCAATTGAAAATCATTGTTATAAATATTCAAATTAATTAAATTTTTTTTGTACAACATTCTTGAAGGCATAAGAAAAAAGTGTGCATTACAATTTTGATCAATTTAAATATTTATAACAACGTTTTTCAACTAAAATATATGTAAGTCTTGTTTATTGTTCATAAATTATTGTTTAAATGAATTTGCCATATAATTTGATTCGTAAAAAGCGCTGAAGCCTCACGAACATTTTGACATAACAATCAACTCGATTCGATCAATATTGACTGAGAAATCGCTAGTTTAAAATATTACAACGAATTAGTCGGCCGCGTTTTCGCCGCGAGCGAACCAAGTCGTGTATATTACTGTCCGACTGTCCGAGCGTCAGTGTCGGTTCTGCAATCCACACCCTCAATTATGATTTTAAAAATGGTGATGATTTTCAGAATTGAAAAATCAAAAAAATTGACTCGTGTTGAAATTTGTAATTCCCGATTCCAAAATTACACTTGCATTCAAAATTGTAAGACTAGAGAAACCGTGGTTTCAGAATTGTTATGGTCTGCTGAGCATTTGAAAATTAGCCAACCTCAAAATTCACATTAAAATTTTAACATAATTTTCAGATAAAAATCAGAAAAATTCGGATTTTACCAGTTTCAACTTTGACATTTCATAATTTGTAACTTGTGAATCGATTAATTTTGAATTCAAACCAATTTCAATGATTTATTGATTTTTATTCGTAGATATTATTCAAACACGTTATTACTGATAAATAGCGAATATTTTTACACGACCAGTCGAGACATAAAAAAATTTCCACGTTGTACTGCAACGTAATGTTAACTAGGCACCCTGAAGAAATGTACAATTCCCAATTGCGAGGGGAAAACAAGTATGGAAGGGACGCCATTGTTTTGCATGTACTAATTAGTGGTTCCCAATTCCCTCCCCTGCGACGCAGGCATTAGTAGCTATGCAACAATACCGAGGAGGTGCGTTTCGCCAGGGGCAAGTTCGCCAGTTGCCTTCGTAGCGTGCAGTCTTCTCTCCCCAACCCATGCTGAGTCGAATTCCAAACAGTACACGAATTATTATGCTACAAGTTGGGAAAGCGACCGATTTTGAATGAGTTATTACACTACTTTTAATGAGCTGTCGCGCGAATTCAAAATTACGCTTTTTCCATGTGTGGCATACGCTATTTTTCTGCAGTCTGTAATCCTTGATGCGAGTTGAAAAAATTGGGTCTCTATAGGGAAAGTACAAGGCGTCGTTTTTCTTAGCTCGCATGAAAAATTGCACACCGTATAATCCGATCAAATGGCAGTTTTTCGCAATATTTTGCGTTTGAAAAAAGTGCTTGATTTTTTCACGAATGAAAAAACAACCGTTCTTCTTCCACTAGTGGAAAAACAAATTTTTCCAACGTCGTGGAGAAAATGTGATTTTTTCCACGGGTCGAATCGTCGAAAAAAGTACGGTATTGCACACTTAGAAAACGTCGACTTTGATGAAAACGATTGCACAAACCTCCGTTTTGTCGAAAGCAGCGTTTATACAGCAATGTACTAATTGTTTTCATCCTTTTTTTCCACTGGTGGAAATAGAAATATCCCAACCCCATAAAAGTTCACTCTATTACACGAATTTCCAACAAGGAAGAACTTGCCATTCGGTCAGAAAATTTCGTTTCAAAAGCGAAACGAGTCGCACATGTCAGTCATGGGTTGGGGAAAAAATTGATAAAATGACGAGAGACTGATAGCATTTGCTATGAATAGTGAAGCGGTATGACGTGTCGCAAAATTCTTTGTGATGTGACGTGTCGCGCGATGCATGACAGTCGGGGATGTATTGTTTTCGGTGTTTTTGATTTGTGAATTTGTTCACGCAGTTCGGAAGTTGAGAAATTCAAGAACTGAAGTATAGATATGCAGAAATCAGTTACAATAAATCAACAAAAATTTTCAGTTTCCAAATTTTGTATTATTCTTAAAGTTTTAAAAATTTCCTTGATTTTGTAATTTTTTAAAAACATTTTATAATTTAAGAATGTTGTAATTTTTCAAAAACATTTTTTTCAGTTTAAAAGGTTCCAAATTTTGCTTTTGTACAGTTCTTTGGTTTTTTCTTTTTTCTGGATTTTTAATTTAAAAAATGTCTCTCAGTTTTGAATTTTTATAACTTTTTATAATTTTTTAGTTTCTAAATTTAGTGTAATTTAGGGTGTGGATTGTAGAACCGACGCTGACGCTTGGGAAGTCGGACAGTAGTATACACGACTTAGTCGCTCGCGGCGAAAATGCTGCCGATTAATTCGTTGTAATATTTTGGACTTGCGATTTCTCAGTCAATATTTATCGAATCGAGTTGATTGTTATGTCAAAATGTTCGTGAGGCTTCAGCGCTTTTTACGAATCGAGTTATATGGCAAATTCGTTTAAAAAATAATTTATTAACAATAAAAAAGACTTACATACATTTTAGTTGAAAAACGTTGTTGTAAATATTGAAATTGATTAGAATTGCAATGCAGACTTTTTTCATTTTTAATGCAGGCGCTGAAGCCTCACGAAAATTTTTACATAAAAATCAACTCAATTCGATAAATATTGACTGAGAAACGGCAAGTTTTAAATATCGTTACGAATAATGGTCCGCGTTTTTGCTGCGAGCTCACAATCAGTCCGCCGACGTAAGTAGTGTATACGTATTCGAGCGTCAGCGTCGGTTCTGCAATCCACGCCTTCAATTTTGAATCATCTATAATTTTCTCCATTTCGAAGTTTGGTCAAAATTTGTGAAATTAGCCCGAAAAAGATTACTATGCTTATTTTTTTTATCGAAAAGTTGAAATAAATATAACTTATGACTGACAGAATGTCCAGATTAGATGAAAGAAAAATTTCCCAAAATGTATTGTAGAATGATTTTTCTGGAACTTCAGATTTTTTTTACTCTCACAACACATTTAAATATTGATTTTTTATTGACAGTTTGTTAAACAATTATAAAAAAATCAATTTTCATAAAGTTTTTGGATGATTTATCAAAATTTATTCCATCCCCTTTGTAACTACGAAGTTTCATCCAAATTGATCTGTTTGTTCGTAAGAAGAACGACTTCAGTAATAAAGTTATCAACAATTTCATTTTGAATGAAATGTGAATGTTTATAGTTAAACTCAATTTTTTTGATGTTGCTTGGACATTGTGACGGTTATAGTACATAATTTTTTTTCAACTTTTCGATAAAAAATTGGCTCAATCATTTTTCCGTGCTGATTTCACGAATTCTGACCAAGTTTTCAAATTTTGAACATTTGCCAATTTCTCAATTTCCCATATTTTTTAAATTTTGCTTGATCTTGATTGTAGATTTTCTTTAAATTCGACGTTTCTAAGGTTTCTACTATTTTGTTATTTTTTTTTATCTCATGGTCGTAATTCATCGTTTTTCTAACTTCTCGATAAAAAATGAGCATAGTGCTGATAACACGAATTCTAGCCCAGTTTTCAAATTTCCTTTAAATTTGGAAGACCCATAATCTTTTCTAATTTCTAAATTTCCCACATCTTCTGAATTATGCTTAATTTTGAATATAGTAGATTTTCTTTAAATTCGATGTTTCTCTGGATTCCATATTTTTCTCAGTCCATAAAATCTTGCCATTCCTCCGGCATGTCACACTTGTCTTGTCACGCTTCACGCTCACCCTCACAAATCATTTAGTCACGTGCGAAAAAGTAGTCACACGACACGTCCTCGCCGCTAGCTACTAAGGCAGCGCCGGCATATTTATTGCAAACGTGACGCTGGGCCTTGGTGGTACAGCACAACCGCAGAGGTTCCTTGTGTAGCAGCGACCCACCCTATGTTTTTTTAGTACCCGTACCATCACCAGGGCAATTTCCATATGCCCCCAAACCACCGCGGAAACTTCAAGATGCAGAATGCTCCGCAGTTTGTCAAAGCGCAGCAACAGCAGCAGCAGCCCGGAACTCCTCAGCAACCGCTGCAGATGCAGCAACCCGGAACTCCCCAGCAACCGCTGCAGATGCAGCAGCAGCAACAGCAGTCGCCAACGCAGCAAAATGCGCAGCAATTGCAGCAACCGTCGCAGGTTCCGAAGCCGATCATTAAGCCGATTCTGAAACCGAGTCCGAGTCAGCAGACGGCGAATGCAGCTGTGAATGTTGTTGGTGGAGCTGTGGCTGGTGTACCTGCGGTTACTGGGGCTCCTGTTGCGCAGCAACAGCAACCGCAAGTTGCAGGAGCTGTCGTTGGTGCCGAGACGAGCGTTGCTGATGGGGATAACGTGGAGGGAATGGAGCTGGAGGGAGATGGGTCGAAGCGTTGGAAGCGCAAGGCGCCAGGATGTAAGTTTTTTTCTGCTTCATTTACATTTATTTTCTAAATTATTGATGAACTTTCAATGTCAAGATGTGAATCGTAAGGAAATAGGCGATTTTAAAATGAAACTTGTAAAATGTACATCAGTGATGACAAATCACTGCGCAAATTTGAAGATCCTCGATACAATTGCTCCGGACTCGTCTGTTGAGCTCTTGGAATCGTGGAATCTATGTGAAGGTGAAATCTGAGGGCATCACTTTTTTTAAACACGGGTTTAATCATTCCGATGATAATTATGTTTATGTTAAGTATAATTTTGCGTAGTTAAAGTCAACAGGAAATTGAAGCGTTTACGCTTGAACCAAAGGCTGAGGAAAACTCTGCAGCCCAAAAACGCGATCATGGTGCTCAACGAGATGAAAACTGGCGTGCACTTCACTTTCCCGGAAAATCAACCCATGATTTCCAACTCTCTTTTCCTGGTTCATGCCGAGGTAACAATTTTTGGAGCGACTTTTTTCCGATTCTTGAAAGAATTACAGTTTTTTCTGTTGTTTCGCGTGTAAAGTGACGGATTTTTTCACTTGTGTTGAAATCGATCACTTTTTTTTTCAAGTAAAAAACTTTCATTTTTCGAGAATTGCAGAAAAATAGTCATATGCCACACGGTGGAAAATTTTTAATTTGTTTGAGTTATTCTGGGCTCCAATGCAGAAAATTTTGGACATTAGAAAATAAAAATGAACATTTTTGATTTCACAAGTTACAGTTATCAGAGTTGAGTGATTTTACTTTCGAAGTGTACAGAATCCAACACCATGTTTAGTTTCAAATTTGGTAAACCATTACAAAATTGAGAAGAACATTTCTCAACGTCATAATTTTGAGAACTTGATCATGAGTGAAAATACCCATCAATTAATATTCTGATAAAAAATTGCAAAACGTGCTGTTCCCGCATAAACCTGAAAAACTATGTTTTAGATCGACGGCAAAATCTACGTTGGCCAAGGTCTCTCAAAACCTCTGGCGCGACAAAACGCGGCGGAAAACGCGTTAAAGAGTCTCCTTCTGGAGAAAATGACAGCGGCGTCTATGAAGACTCCCACGGAATGTGAATCGGAGAACTCTGAAGTCAAGGCCGAGACTCAGAACACTGAGGAGAGCGTGGTTAATATATTTGATATTTATCGTTCAATAAACTTTATTAGCTATAATTTACTTCATCATATTACTGAATTTTTCTCGATTTAAAAATTTCACGTCATCTTCATCCTGAAGTTTCTCAAATTTTTTCGATTTTCTGAAATTGTTAATATTTTGAAGGTATCAATATTGTTCCATATAATTCTCTAGATTTTGAAGTTTCGAAATGTCCCTTAATATTTCCATCACCGAATTTTTTTCACTCTAGATTTTCCAAATTTTGCTGTATTTTTGAAGTTTGTAATTTTTATTTAATCTCCAAGTTTCATTATGTCCCTCGATTTTGAACCTTATACATGTTTCTTAACTTTGTAGTTTTTAAATGTTGAAATTTTCAAACTTGAAAAATTGTGCTTGATTTTGATTTCGGTTTCAATTAACAGGATGGCAACAACGCTATGGACACGACGGAAGATCAGGACGATATTCCGTGGAGCTCAGTGGCCAGTTTCGCGCTGTACAAGCTGTTCCTGGAATGGCAGAGTCAGGGAACTGTTGTGCCAGTGCCACGACCTGGTATTTCTCCAGGGAAGGTCAAGAAGGAGGTCAAGCCTCACGTGCAGAAGGAGCTGCCGCCAAATGCTCTGAGCATACACCCGGTGATGCTGTTGAATCAGATGCGCCCTGGGCTGATTTACGTGGAGGTCGACCGCACGGGAAACCCGCCGAACACAGTATTCACTTTAGGGGTCGAAGTTGATGGCACTCAATATCAAGGAACAGGTACACATTGGTTTGGATTTAGTAAATGTAGTATCGGTGACTTTTTTACGAAATTCTTAATGTTTTCGATAGTTCTAATTCCTGACTTTTTGATGTTGTATAAATGAATGAAGTTTGCACTAGCGTAATAATGAATTTTCAACTCAACATTAATTGGCAAATTATTGTTACACTAGTACAAACGATCATCTGTCTGTGCATTAATCACACTTTTTTCAGCCAAGAACAAGAGGGATGCTAAAAAAACAGCTGCAAAATCAGCTTTGCAAGCATTGTACAACCTCGTCTACCCAGACGAAAAAGTCGAAGAAGAAGTGACTATGGTGGCTTGAGCACATACAAATTTAGATCGACGACAGTATGATGAGAATCGCGTTTTTAAGTTGTGAACTTGTATTTTAATCGTACATTAGTGTTAGCAACACTTGAATAATATGGACCCGTAAACTAACCTAAAGGTAAATGCGCAGGTATTCCGTTTTGTCACTTTTTTCATTGGGCTAAGTGGGCAAAATGCTGTAATAGCGAATTCTCCTCGACAATTTTTAATGTATGATTTTTCGCGTGAGTTGTCCTGTCATAAGTGAATAAAAGATGTAATCAATATGAAAGTGTTTGCTTTCTTTCCATTTCTGAATTCAACACATGATACACGTGGAAGAAAAACTTCATCCTTTGACGATGGTATTTTATAAACTCAAAACCAACAGATCCATAGTATCAACATTTTATTGATCATATTCGTAATTATAAATTATACAAAATTATATTTATACATTCGCGTATCTTATTTAGTATATTTCCTACCTAACTACAGCGTACTTGAATAAAAACTTTACGACTATGTGTACAAACTGAAGTTCTTGCAGTTGATGTATTGTCAGTGCCTTTTTTTCACTGTCGCGTCAATTTTTTTCATCATACAAAGTGGACAAAGTGCGTTATTTTTATCGTTGTCATTTTTCGAATGCACTTTTACCACGTTGTAGGATGAAATAAAGTTCACAACTAGTGTAATAATAGATTTTTCACTCATGTGATTATGTTTTAGAAACTTCATATGCGTTGAAAAATTATTCTTCCACCAGTTGCGAAATGTACTATTTTGCATCCAAATTCGATCGAAAATACATTTTTTAGCTTCAATTTATATTGGGCCCAAACTGTTTCGTATATTTTTGAATTATTTCAAGATTCTCAACATTTCTCCTTTTTTTCTAGGCACGCATGCATTTTTTTTCTCGTCGTCGTGTACACATACGCTCGTATAGAATAGAAATTCACCTAACGAACTAAATTGTAAAAAGAGGTATATGTACACTCACATACGTATATGTGTCGGCAATCATGCAAATATCACAGTTCACTAAATGTAGGTAATCGAAATTATAAATATTGCAGATTTTTATTTTTCAGCATTTGAAACAATTCAGGAAACTTCCTTTCTTTTCCAAACTGAAAAGTCAAGCATTTTTGAGCGCGGGAAATTTCTCCTTGGAAATGCAACCAAGTGGTGAAATTTATGATAGTGAAAAATCGGAAAGTTTTCCAGTCAAAGACGACAAGAAAATTCTTCCCAATGTTTTGCGTGTGAAAAAAGTGATCAATTTTTCACATGTGAAAAAAAAACTTTGTACACGCAAAACAGTAGAAAAAACTGGCAGTTTTTCGAGAAAATATAAATCAGTGGTTGATTATGATTGATGCATCTACGTTTTTTTTCTTTTTTAATGCTACCGTTTTAGAATATGTAGATAATGATTTTCTACTATATGCTCGAATATACGAAACAATGTGCTTTTTACTACGATCTATTTCAATTTACATTGTACTACGTCAATTATAGAAATAATGTAAATCAAGTTGTGCAAATGTTATCTTGACGATTGATTAGGGGTGGGAACTATCGATCATTTCAAAAAATGTATCTATAGTAATTATAATATTTCTTGAGCGTGGAATTAAAAATTAATAAGCATACACTTTTTCAAATTGTTTAATTTGGATGAAAAATTTTTTGAAAAAGCTTCTAAAATTAATTTTAAAAAAAGGTGAAAATTAAAAATTTCAGAAATAACATTTTTATATGTTTCTTGTTATCCAGATTTCAATGTATATAATAGAAATTCATAAATTATGTAGCTTTCTAATTTCCAAGCTTAAATACATGAATTTCCGAAAAATTTTAGAAAAAATTGAATTTCGAATGTTTAAACTTGATCAAGCAGTCGAATTCCAATTTCAAAAATCATAAAACTGTCATGTTGAATAATTATTAAATTTCTGAAGTTCCTCAGAATTTTTAGCAAGGCAAAAAACTTGATTTTTATTGCTCATGCACAAAATTCATCTCAAGTTTCCCATCCCTACAAGTTATGCGCATTTCTGAAAAGACCTATTTAAAAAAAAAACGTTCAAAAATCAATTCTTCCTACCAATCAATTTTATTGAAAAAAAATCCATGAATATTAATGGTAAAATTCAATTTGTTTTATTTATCACAAAGACGATTGATGATGGCCTTGTTACGGAAGAAAAAAAAACAGTTCATACATCATTTAATAACGCAACTAGAGTTCGTTTTAGTTACGATATTATATAATGAACTTTTATATAAACTTTTCATTCATCAATTGATTTATCCATTTTTCCATGTCGTTCAAAAAGTAAACTGATTCAAAACGAATGCAATCATAAATGGTCAAACTGGAATTTTTGGTATTTCAGTTTAGTGATATTTCGTACATTCATAAATGCATTCATTTTGACAAAACCATTTTGAGGGTTAACAATAGCCTTTGTTTCGCCTTTTCAAAAAAGATGTTGCCTGTTGTGATTTTTGTATCAATTAAAACTGTTTAAAAACTGCCGAATTCAGAAAAAAATCGACAATGTCCACCCTAAGAATTATTTCAATAATAATTACATTTTAATGCCACTTTATATAACAAATTTAAAATTTAACATTCATAAATTCACTTTTCCTTTTTTACCATTACTTTCGAGACTCGATTCCAACAACTTCTTAATAAGGAAAACTTGTATATACAAACTTGTTCGGATGCTACAATTTTCACAACTGAAAATTATAATTTTCGATGAATCACGTCGAATACAATATATTTCAAACGAATTTTGAAATTCTCTAGACAAAAAACAACGAATAGAGAATTCTTGTTTTCGTTTCGTCTAAAGTCGGGATTCATAGAAAATCCATTTATTATCGGCAAACAAAATCTAATTTCCGCAATTGCACTTACTCTATTTTACGTTTTTTACGTGTTTTTCTATCGTATCAATAAAGCTACTGTTTTAACGATCTATTAAAATCAAAGAAATTCGGTTACATGAAACTATATCAAATTTTGGATGATTCTGTAACAGATTTGGAAAATTCGCATACATGTTTATTGTATTTGAAAAAAAAAACACTGAAAATTACATTTTGTTAATAAAAACGAAAGTTTAAATTTGGAATGTGAATATAGCATTTTATGTTTGTAAATTCTGAAAGCGTTCGAACTTGAAAATTCCAAAGTTTTGAAATTTAACACAATTCGAAATATTAAAAAACATGAAAGTTGAAATTCTTTAAATACAATAAATTGAAACTCGAAAATAACAAAAATTAATATTTCAATCCAAAAATCGTTTGGGTGTAGGAAATGTTAAGTTTATACATTTAGGAATTCAACAATTTTAAATCATAAAAATTAACATTCGACACATTGACATCAAAATTTCGAAACACGAAGTTCACAATTTTCAACTAAACAAAATTTTGGTTTCACTATTCAAGACTTTTTTAGAACTACAATTAAATTTGAAAAACTAAGGTTACTGCAATGAAAGCTACTTTCTCATTAACAGTAATTTCCATAACGAATTTTTTTCAAAAATTGCAAAAAAGTAATACCAATTTTCAAAATCCGTCAGTACATTTGTGCGTGTTACAGTGATGGAAAATACTACACAATACTTCCATTTCCGTTACGTTTCAAAACTATCAATTATGTATATAATTATCTATAAATTAACGTAAATTATATATGAACTATATATAATTTACGCATATAAATAATTATATATAAATTAACTATTATTCCTATTCCCAGGTAAATCTGTACAAAATCCCTATTTCCCTTATCAGCTCTCAAATTGTAAAAACATCTCAAAAATTTATTCATTTCGATATTTTTATTTTCGAACTGTCGAGTTTTTGTAGCCTAAACGTGCCTGAAATTTATTTTACTGAACCCTAGATTGCACTTTTCATTCGTTTTTCCAAACATTCAAATTGCACGAAAAAATAATTCAAAATAAAATAATGATATAGTTCTAACGAATTTAATGTACGGTTTTGAAAGAAAAAAAATTATTTATTTACGTACAAATAATTGAAAGAGATTTTTATTCAGTCATTTCTCTTTCATTGACGCGTTAAATGATTTTTATGAAATTTGTTTGTCAAAAAAAAAGTACAAAAAAATTTGGAGTAAAAATAAAAGGTGTCTAGTGAATTTTTGAAGTACGGAATTTATTGAAATTGTAAAATTCGTAAAATATGAAAAACTACGAACTTACTGGAATTAAAAAATTTCGGCAAACTAATTTGAAATGTACGAAATTTAAATTGCAATAATTTATATGATTTCAATTTCCAATTTTCAGGACTCAAACTCGGAAATCTGGAAATCGAAATCGAAATTTCCGAATACCAGAACCAAAAACAACAAAACTTCAAATTCAACTTCAGAAACCCACAATTTTTGAGTTGAGAACTTTTGAGTTAAAATTTGGAGAAAACACAATCATTTTCAATCCTAAATTTCATAAGTGATGAAATTGAAAACCACATAATCACAAGTCGAAAATTTTAATACTTCAGAAAAAAAACCGCAAAATTCAAAAATCTATAAATTTTCAAAAATTAAGCAGTTCTGAAGTTGAAAAAATTTGGCAAACTAATTCCTAACTAATTTGGAACAATTCGTAAGAAAAAAAAACTCGTAATTCTAGAGAATAAAAATACTTTAATTTGTTCTCTGATATTATTTATTCGACTTTCGAAACAATTCAAAAAATACAATGTAAAAAAAATCATTTTTTTCAAAACTGTATTATATAAATTGAAAAACTTAATTTTTTTTTTCAAGCAAAAAAACTCGAAAATAGAAATATTTTGAATAAAAACGATTGAAATAAGTTCGTTTTTTCCGGTACTGAGTCACCAATTTAAGCAAAAAAATTCCAGATTTTCAAGTACACCAGACACCGAAAAAACTTAATCTCTAAAAAACCAAAAAGTAAGAAAGGAAACCAAAATCTCCAGATGCTGCAACGACAAATAAACAAAACTTACGAGAAAATTCAATCACAGTGAAAAATAGTTCGAAGTGTAAAAAAAAACACATGAGATCTGCGAAAATTGTTAGTGAACTTTGAAAACAACATTCAGATGCTCTGTAAAAAGTCAGTACACAAAAAATTCTTTTGAACAATTTCGAAATTGATAGGAGCCAAAAAAATTTTTTTGTGAATTTAGATTCCGAATTATTGCACCCTCCGAAGTGTCGTGATCGAGAGTTGAAAAATTTCGGAATCAAAAAAGTTAAAAAATCTTTTTTTGCTTAAGTCATCAATTTATAAAAATGCCAAAAGTCTTGATACGCGGTGCTAAATCAAAAAAATGCATACAAAACTTAAACTTCTTACAAAAGTTATAATGTACTGTAAAGGCAAGAAATTCATAAGTCTAAAAATAAAATCGTTCGACAGTTTTGTCGATTATTCACTGATTTTTATATAATTATGTGTAATCCTCACAAAAATGCTGTTCAATTACCAGGATTCTGTTAAAATTCTGCAACATTTGGCGAAAGAGCTGATTTTCAAAATAATTTGAACAATTTGAAAAATTTTTCCGAAATTTTAGCGATTTTTGACTCTGCATTTATTTTACATAATAATGAAGATGACGAATTTTATATAGTCAACTTACAAATATGCCACATTTTCATAATGATTCAATCGATTTTCATAAGGATTTCACAAAATTTTATAAACATCAGTTATAATGAATTCCAAAAATCAATGGAATTTTTTTCGTAAAGTTCGCGGGGCTAATGTTTGATTAAAAGATAAATTAAAAGCTAATTCGAAGCACGTAAAAATTAATTTGTACAAAACGGATGCTGACCCTTGCAACATGATGAATGATGAACGTGTTTCAAAAAGTCATCGAGCATCTTGAAAATATTTTTGGTCGTTAAACGTACAGTCTTTGTTGACCCCGCTACAATTTTTTCGATCCTCTGAAACAAACGAAAATTTATATTGAATCAGATATAATACTATTATTTCTATTATACATATCTTATATAATTTTTTTTGCCTCAAAAGTGTTCGAAAATTACGATTCAAGATACAAAAATAAAAAATTCGAAAAAAAAAACACCCGAAACTCCACATCAACACTATTCCTCAAAAATACCCACCTTTCACGGAAATCAACGATTCGACTCCACCACCTCCGTGAACAATGGCGCCAGGGAATCCACGTCATTCAGCTCCCCAAACTGTTCCAACGCTTCGAGATCCCCGCTGTCACCCTGGGTATCACCAAAAATACTCTCGCTCTCCAAAAAACCTTCGACGCAATAACTCCCTGGGTCCACGGGCGCAGCCCCTCCGTCCCCGTAATTATTCAAGGTGTTCAAAGTCGGGCTCGACAGCATCGGTTCCTTGTTCTCCGAGTACTCCTGAGGATGTTGCAAAATGTGGTGGGGCGTCGAAGGGTACGACCTCGAACCGTTTCCGTCTTCCAGGAAACCGCCGAGAACAAAATTCGTTGTCCCGGGCAAAGGTTGCGGCGTATTTGGATACGACCTTGAATCGAAATGAAAAAATCAGAAAAATAGGCTCACATTAACGAATTTTCCAACTCATAAATATTAAAAATCACAAACCTGAAGAATCACATATTTTTCCGTTATAATCAATATACCTCAAAAATTATGTTACCGATCATTTCGTAAATCACCATAATTTTTCAGTTACACAATCCAATAAAACTGAACCGCCTTCAAGCTCTACCTCGAATGCACGACCTTGTTCAAGGTCGCAGGGAAGTTCGATTGCAAAATGGCGGCCGGATCGACGATGCTTTCGTTCTCCATGTCGATAGAAATATTTGGAATGTGAAGGGGGTCGTCGTTGCATGGGGATATTTGGTGCTCGTCTTTTTCCAGGATGTTGAGGATGTTGTTGATGTTCTCGGGACTGATCTCTTTGTTGCCCATGAGGAACTGGTGATCGACGTCGTCGAGGAGGTAATCGCCGCCGAAGTCGTTGAATTCGCTGGGCACCGGGGTAGGCGCGACGGAGCTGCCCGTGGAGGGGTTGAAATTGGGACTCTGGAAATGCGGGGGGTAAGGGGAAGGAGACATGATGAATGTGGGGTTTATCATGCGATTCAGGGGCACCGACTGGGACCTGGAAAAAAAATGATCCGTCAATTTATTCTACGAATACAATAAATCGAGAATATTATAATATTACAAACTCGCCACAAATTCGAAGTTTTATACATATTTCTTATTTTGAAGTCTTCACTTCGAAGTGTCTACATTTTTATTCATTCAAAAATTTTTAAATGTCCTTCAATACTGAAGTTACAAGTTTTTACCCTAATCAATCTTTACCTGCAATAAATCTGCTCCCTCGTGTACAGTTTATTCCCATGAAGAAGCTCGCTGATTTCGTGATCCGTCGGAACTGTCTTCTGGTGAACGTTCTTGATTTCCTGCAGATTTTCCTGACTGGGATAATTTATCAAAAGCTGTTTTTGCGAGGCCAAGTCGGAAACGAAAAGCGCGACTTCCTGTTCGTTGGAGGATTTTGGCGGGCCGATTGAGAGCGATTGGAGCAGAGGCGCGTCGACCTGGACTTCGGAGGACTTGGTCGTCATCTGCTGCTTGCCCAAATCTTGACTAGTGCTGGTGGGGACAATGAAGGAATTGGCGGGTTTCCCGGTGTAAGGCACGCTGCAGGAGTTGGAGCGCGAGCACGTTTTCTGCGAGCTCCTCGACCTGGACGCGCTCGACTGGATGCTGCTCTTCGACCTCGGGACCGGGGTGTTCCTGGGGATGAGGATATTCATTTTAATGTTAATACTGCCGTGCTATTCAAAACTTCCAATTCCGAAATACCGCAAAACCAATTTTTATTTCCGACGAGATCATAAAAACTAAAATAATATTCGCAGCATTTCCGAATTTTCAAACTCTGGTCTTTCACATTATAAAGAAAATTAAAAAACGACGAAATTCAATTTCCGTATCCAAAAATTTGTGAATTGAAGATTTAAACTCACCTGGGGGAAATGAACGGACTCGCAGTTCCGGAACCTGATTTCGGATCTCGGCCGTTTATTGGGGAATGCGGACTCGGGGAAATCGGAGTGAAATTAAATATCCTGCGACGGGTGTTCGGACTTTGGGGAACCATAATCGAAATTCCACTGGTCGTCGCATCCTGGGGATGCGTTACCACGTTCGCTTCGAAGGTCACTTTGCGCCTGTTGTTGGTGGGTCCCGGAGTAGCCGGGTTCATCAGCAACGAGGGCAAAACGATTTTCGTTTTTTGTTCAACCTCCTGGTGAGTTTCTACGGGAACGATTCGTTCTTCGGATGCAACTAATACTGGGTCGTTCACTGGGGCGTCTTTCAGGTTTTCCTGAAATATAGTCAAATTTTTTCACTGATAATCAAGCAACTTTAATTTCGTTTCCAAATTTATACAGTTCATTTATTTATATTTATTAAAAAATGTGAATTTTGGAAGTAAAAATAAATTCAGAATTACAAATATCACCGAATGAAAAATGCCTAGCATTATAAAATTAAGAATGCGGGACTTGAAAAATTACAAAGTTTAGAGACTTCCCGATAAATCAATTCATCAAAATCGAACATCTCTACATTGTACCGGTGAAAAACTAAACTCCATGATTCCTTAGATAAATTATCGAAAAACTACCTGCAAAATCAGCCTCAACTGCGAAACCTTATCCGACCTCGAAACCGGTTCCGAATCGAAAACCACGCCACCCGCGTCTAAATCCGAACTCGACGAACTGTTCTGCTGAAAATACTGAAGCAGCTCCTCCTCTTGCTCCTGAGAATTGTTCCCCCCGTTCAAATAATCCTCAAAAGCGTCCATATTGAAATTGCTCTTCGCCATACTCGAATTCTCGTGCATCAAAGTCACAAGTTCCTTAGACAACATTCTTTTCTCGCCCACAAAACCACCATTAACTTTCCCAACTTTTCCATCCACATTTCCGTCACAGTTTTTCAACTTGCTTATCGTCATCTTTATGTTTTCCGACATTTTCATGTTTTCCAACATTTTCACGTTTTCCAACATTTTCACGTTTTCCGACATGTTGATGTTTTCCAAAACTTTCACATTTTCTGACATGTTGACGTTCTCTGACATTTTCACATTTTCCGAAATTTGCTTCGGATCTTCTTCGATGGTCGATGAATTTTCGAGTTTCGCGAGTTTTTCCGGACTCGAACCGGAAATTTGTCCCACCACGCGTTTTCTCGTGTTTTTGGATTTTCCTTCTTTCGAGTTTGTCGTGCAATTTATGGTGGGGGTGAATTGCGGGGAACAACCGTTGTTTTGTACATTGTTGTCGTTGGGTTGTACAGGTGGATTATCATAGTTGGATTGTTGGTTGGTGGTTTTCGTGACTTTCTTTGGCCGAGTGTTGGGGGTCGGTGTCGTTTTTGCGGGAGTCGGTGTTCGGGGTGTTGGTGTGCTCGTGGTTTGCGGGGATTGGCCGGTTTTGCTCCTGCGACCACTTTTGGTAACTGATGACGGGGTTTTGGCGACAGTCTTCTCTTTGCTATGGTTCTATAATTTTTAACAGTGGTTCATAGAAATCTCATGCTAATCTTACGAGGAGTTATCGCAAATCTTACTCAAGAAAAAGACATCGAAATTTTTCACGAGTTCTCGGCAATTACAGACGATTCATGAGTATTTTTGAGTAAATTAGAATTAATTAAATCGATTAAATTTAAAAATAATATACTTTTTCAATTATGATATCATTACCGGCAAAATTATGTCGGTGTTTTGGTTTCTCTGATTTTGGGTTTGATCTTTTTTCTGTAACTTTCGTTGTAGTTGGAGCTGGATTTCTCGGACTTTTCCTTGTTTTCTATTGCCGACAGCGGTACTGGACGAAGACGGTTCTGAAAAGTGTTAGTAATTTTTAAGATCAATGTTTTCCAAATTAAAAAAAAACTAAGAATATAATACGTTTATCAAATTTGCATTACCACATTCCAAAGTCAACAAATTTTCCAAATTTTGTAACAAATAAATTTTTGTTCATTTTTGAAAATGTACATACAATTATTTGAATCGTTAAAAATTACAGGAATTGCATAATGATACGAAATTTTGTGGTTCCAAGTTGCGAAAAATTAAACGTTTTCTAAATTCACCATTTAATTTTTGATTAAACAGTGAAGATTGGTGATTTATTATTTTCATAAATAATATATGATCAAGTAGTAAATTAAAGAATATAATAAGCATATAAGAAATATTATACGTAACTAATAAATTAATCAGTTCAAATATTTGTTTCACCTTTGTTTTCACTACTTGGACACAAAATACATATGGCAGCTAGAGATTTGCTGTCAACAAAATGATTGTCAACAAGATAACGGCCCATGGCACTCAAAGTTGGAAATTTCACACCTAGAGTGTTATCAGCCCACTCCCTTATCAATGTCGACGCGGCGCCCATCATTTCTTCACTCACGTTCTCCTGAGAGTCGTCCTAAAAAATAAAAACAATCAATTTATTCAAGCATAACTATCGCATTTTTTGCTTAATTGTTGGAATTTTTAAACTTGAAAAAAATTTTTCAAAGAGGATTTTCTAAAAAAAAATGTTTCTGATGCTTTCAGAATTTTGAAGTTTTCATCATTGATTTTCCGTTTTCTTCAGTTTTCCAGAATCGCAACAACCCTGATTTACGAAAAATAATAAAAAGAAAAAAATAACTTACAGATTGACCGTCATTGATTAATGGCAAAACAGGCGGTTCTAATCTGATCCGTTTCCTCATCCCCGCGTAACAATATCGAGAATTTCCCCTCGTTCCTAATCTGCGCGGCCTCACTTGCGGATAAACTTGTTTCATGACTTTTCCAAAATCCGCCGTGGACAAAGGCTTCATTAAATTTTTCTGGCAAAACATCCTGAAACACAAAAATAAATTAGGAAATAATAATAATAATACAACGAATTAAGAAGACGGAAATATACAAGAGAGGAATCAAAAGCATCAAAAATGTTATTGCCGATCTTCGATGCATCACACTAAAATAAAATCAATAATCGAGAAATTAGCTTAAAAGTACAAGTTAAATACAGCGTCTCTAATCAATAATCCACAAAATATCCAATTTTCATTAAAATATCTAGGTCACGAAATCCGATGGTTTATGTATCATTAATCCGTTTTTTAGAAAGCTGTAATTTAAAAGAGAAACATGTGGACATTACAGGAAGTTTCATTTTTTCAGAAAATTGTACGGAAAACTGAACTTCATGGATTTTTTTTATCGTTGTACAGTTGGAATAAATCAATTATTGAAATTCAATTGAATTATTGTATTTTTCTTTTTCGTGTATTTTTCGTAAACTTTGAAAAATCTGATGGTTTATATTTATTTTCATGAATCCGTTAGAAGGAAGAACATTTTTTATTTTTTGTTTTGATTGCCTAAAAAAATTTCTCGGAATTCCGAGAATCTGCTGAATTGTTTTAATATGTTGCTGAAAGCTAATTACTTCATTTAGTGAATTTTATAAAAACCTTTCAAAAAATTCGTAACTTATTAAATAAGCTAACGACTTTTTTTCAACATTTCACGACATTTGCAACTCATCGTCATATCAAATGAGCTGAATAGTTTCGCACAAGAAAATCTTGTAAAATATTAAAAAAAAAAAAACTCATTTGAATGTTTTACAAAATTTGCAACTCTATATCAATGTAATTTTAATAAATTTCATCTGAAATTGGAATTGAAATAAATTTGTTATTGTAAAAACTGTTTATTACGTGTATTCTTCGTAAACTTCTTGTTTGGGCAGGGAAATTTCCGGGTCTTCTTCGAGGTGGGTCTTGATCCACATGATGGTTTGGTGAATTTCGTATCGATTTCCAAGGGGGTTCAAGGGTTGCCTGAGAGGGTCCACTACACCCCCTGGACTTGTCAGTGATGCCGGCAATTTCAGGTACAGCAGGAGTTTTTCCTCGATTTTGAGCTGCTCCACCTGGGCAAAAATCTCCTGAACGCGGGATCTCGCTTCGTCGCTGAAAAAACAAAAATAAAATGAATAAATAAAATCACATGAAACCACTTTTTGCAACGTATTATGAACTTTGGTAAATTATTCCCATTATTCTTCTGAATACAATACATTTTCAACACCACACGCTTTTATAATAATGAATAAATAAAGTCACATGAAACCGCTTTTTGCAACGTGTTATGGACTTTGATAAATTATTCACCTTATTCTTCTGAATACAATACATTTTCAACACCACACGCTTTTTTCCAATAATTCGTCAATTTGTAGGATGAAAAATGGAATTATTTCCAAAAATAAAATTCTCATTATTTTTCACAAAATTAAAAATATCCCATGAATTTTGGACAACTTCTATGCATTATACTTATGTTGAATAATTGTTGAAATAGTTGACAAATAGTCAAAAGTTGTAGATAATTTCATAAAATTGTAGAAATATTCTGAAATTTCACAAATTTTTAAAGGCTTTTGCAAATTGATGAAAGATTTTTATAAATGCTCATGATAATAAGAAAAAAATACAGCGTTTTAAAAAATTCCAAGCCTTTGAGATAATATTACAGGGTTTTCCAGAATTTGAGAACTGTGAAAGATTTTGAAAAAGTTTTGAAGAATTTGAAAACTCAAAGTACCTTTTGATGTCTGGAAAATTTATAAAAAGTCATGAGATTATTTTGGAGATTCAGTAATCTCAAGAAATTCCAGAAATTTCAGAAACTTTGAATAATTCTACAAAATTTTTTAACTTTGGTGAATGTTGAGAAAAAATTTTTCAAAATTTCTAGAATTCAG
>JAPYZK010000013.1:0-69607 GCA_030522785.1 Platygaster equestris
ATTGAATTCGATCCAATTTGTAAACCAGTTTTCATTTAGTCATATTTTTTTCTCCTCATTTTCCGACTTTTTCTTCGGGACAATATTTTCCCGGCACTTTGCTTCACGAAAAGAGATACGAAGTATGCCTCGCCGCGTCTAAACGGTTGTTGCACGGAGGCCCTCAATTATGGACGAATTTGCCACAAATTTTAATATTGGGTGGAGAATGTATAAAAAAATTTCTAACAAAATTTCAGGTCATTACACTAAGTCAAACACTTATTATTCGCAAAAAACTAACATGCGCTCTTATGGGAATCGCATCATTTTTTTGAATAAAATGAAAACTTATAGATACAGAATTCTGAAAAAATGTGAAAAAATCTCTCAATGCATTTTGCAACTCTGTGCGAAATTTTACGATTATTTACCAATTTTTATACGAGAAAATAATGTTCATATAAATTTTATCGCGTCTACGCTGGTCTACGCCGTATACGCCACTTGTCTACGCCGGTCTACACTGACAATTTGGTGTCTCACAGTATCGCGGCTATCTTCACGTAATTGTACCGTGACAGTACTATCTTATACGTATTCATTTTATCATTTATGTCACACATATTTGATTTGTATTCTTTTCACCTATAACCCTGATAGAACACGTTCGCATCAAAGATAAGACCGAATTTTCATGCAAATTTTGTGCAAACTTTGCACAAAACTTCAAGGAGCTTTCAAGAGATCGCAGATATAAGTACACCCAGTCTCAGCGATTCGTCGTCCAGTGTCGTGGGGTTTCGGGTGGTACCACTGGTATCACAAATGCATCGCAGCGAAGTCGTCGGTTTCGCTCAGCTAGATTCGACCGACGCTAAGTATATTATTTCCGACGAAAATAATAATCAGGCATTATTGGTCTGATCGCGGCAAGCAATTGCGAGCATACACTGCAAATTCACCGAGGTTACATCGGCAATATGTATAAAACATTTGACAAAAGATGTGGAAATCAGTGAAAATATACTGGATTCCGAAGGCAGAAAAGCATTCTGAATTGTTTATCATTATTTTAGTTCCATAACTATAAATTATCACTTGATACAGATAGGTCAAAGCATGTTAATGACGCCAATGCTGTATTCATTTCTGATACAAAGTAATATTGAGTTAGTGAGATAGTGAATTCGTATTTTTCAATCAGTGTTTATTGAAAATACTCGACACTTTTGGTACATCAATATTTTACTATCATAATATAGTAACATTAAAAGATTTGAAAGATTCGATTTAAAAACATCGAAGATTGGTAATCGATATATTGTAGAAGGTATCCAGCGCGAGCGCCCCTATAGTCCAAGTTTGCAATGAACTGCGTACTTCGTGAACTTGCCATAAAATGGCGTGACTTGATAGAATTCAAGATGGCAGCTAGGAAAACCTCAAGAAAACCTCACTTCAATGGAAAACACCCTCACCACACACTATGAATGCCCGAAATAAGAAAAATTGCCGAAAATTTTCCATAACTATCTTTCAATTTGTTACCCAAGATGATTTTTCGGCTATCGCGAACGAAAATGTTTTCACAAAGGGTTTATATAGACTCCCGTGTTAAACGCTCGTCCGTGATTCTCACGTTTCGACAAAGTCGCCCCTCCGTACTCGTTACGAAATGTAGTATTGCAAAACTCATTTTCTTGGAAATGAACGAAATCAACAATACGAGATTACATTTTCAATCCACAATGTCGCGGGCTGCACAATTCAAGCCATGCCCAAGTAACCGAGCTCTTAAATAAACGGATATTAAAATCTATGGATTTTTTTCACACCATGCGGTAGACATCGAACCTCAATTTTCCGCAGTTTTAGATAATGTAGTTTACCTTTATATTTTGATTCACGGTGTGTATGGACACCCAATCGAAGATGGTGCCGATGTTTTCAAAAACGCTCGTTACGAAACATCAACGCGAACTTCAAATATTCCGCACGTATCGTCTTCGCGTATGAACGAAAATCGCAGACTCATTACCGAAGACGAATTTTACGGCAAATCCGCCATCACACGTTTCCGAAAATTATCACGGCGAGAAAGAACTGGAATCGACTGGAATGAATGAACGTCAATGACAAACTATGCACATATTTACGTACTACAGTATAGGCGAGCGATAATATAATACATCTACGTATAATAGCGATTTGCGCATGCTCATAAGTAACTTCCGCCTAGACGGAAGTTCCGGTGCTGCCATTGGCATGGTTTAAGATGGCTACCTCAAAGCATCCGCCGTCAGGGATGGTCAGAGTCTGCCTAGCAACACGCATCAAGAATTAGTTAGAAATATATTCTTCCATTTATTTCAAGAAAAAGAATAGTTATTATTTTTCGATTTTCCAGAATGATTACTTTTCAGCTGATTTTTGTATAATTCGCGAAAGATTAAACAAGTACAAAGTGAAGTAGCATGAAATACAGCTTCAAAACTAACTCAATACATCGAACATTTCTCGTTGTGCATGAATTGCAGTATATGCAGCTTTAATAATTAACGATTTGTCGACTTCGCGTATGCTCGACAAAGGGAAGCTCTTTATTGTTGTATGGATTGGCATAATGCTAGAGAAAAGATGTCATTGAACTCGATAAGTATAATATGGGCCTAATCAGAAATGAGATTTTTTTCTATGTTATAGGGCCCATGTTTTGAACATGTAAATTATCAACATTTTTCAGGATAGTCGGTGGGAAACGAGACATTTTTTATTGCATTTATTTTCAGTTAGTCACACGAAATTGATCATGAGAAGAATTGTTAGTCTCCATTTCGATTTTTTCACAATTATTAGATTCACCGCGTTCCTTCGATTATTATCTGCCAATTTTCAACTGTATAATTTACTGAAAAAGGGAGGAATTACGGTCTTGTGTATTTTTATTTTCAACGGAGTGGGAAAAGGTTCAAAATTTCACTTTGAACTGCACCAAATCATAAATCATTACAGCACTAGCGTTTTTCTTTCACAGTTAATGAGGTTTTCACACGAGAACGAGCAGTTAATTAATAATTCGTTGCATTATGCGATGCAAGGATCATTTGATGGTCATTTTCTACATTTTTCTCCCGGAACCCGAAAAAACACGGAAGTTTGGCGGTGGTCTGCCGAAAGGTGTAGAGTTATAAACTGTAAATTGAACGTTATTTTGACCTATATGCAAAACAACAACCGACTACGACGTGTCAAGAGAAATGTCAACAAATGTCAAGCAGCAACCGAGGGACCGCAAGAGTAGCAGCCATTTTGATGAGCCATGGGGTAAGGCTAGGTAATGCCAACTCGATAAGATCGATAGGTATATGGTATCGATACTATTTCGATCGATACATACCGATGAAAGAATTTGAAAAGCATTTTTTTTTTTACTTTTTGCAACTTTTTGTTCACATCATCCAATGAGTTAAATGAGTTGAAGGAAGACAAAAGTAGTTCCGGGCAATTAACATTTAATTACACGAAAAAGTCTCTTATCTCTCTCTTTTTCCTACGAACACATACCTACGAATTTCTGCTATGCCGATGCATGTTTGTAATATTGTCAGCTGTCGCCTGTCCTCGTGCGTGCAAAATGCCAAAAAAATGAATGTATTGTATATATTATTTGATTTTGTAATTATGAATCACTCATTTCTCAAACATATCATCGAGTGAAAAGTGTCTTGTATAGTGAAGTTTATTTTTTATGCATTCAAAGAGTGTAATTATAAAATTGCAGTCTTATAATGTGTGTACGTGTATATTTTGATTAAATATACAAACATTGATCATTTTGCCAAATCGTATTTTGGCTTAGACCTTTTCGACAGATGCAGTTTTCAACATTTTTAAATTGAGCAATGGCGCACTTACGTTGGACGGAAAATATCTTATAATCATTCTGTAATGACGTGCTGTTTGATGATATAGACATTTTTCAATTGCTCGCAATTGCCTGGACTTCATGCTCGGGTTTTGGCACTTCATATAATATCGGTAAATTGATCGGAAAACTTTTTTTTCAAGTTGAAAATACACTAAAAAATATAATTTTTTGCAGCATTGCCAAAAAGAAGTGACAAAATGTCCAGTTCTGCAAGGAATGTCATAGGTTCTTCATCTCTAAAAGGTGATTTAAAATATTGTTTCAAATATTAACAATTTTTACAAGTCTTTCAAAAGCTTTATAAGTACAAATTCAAGCAGTTTGAATAAATTGAAGGGTTTTGAGAATTTTGTGAATTTTTGAAATTAACAATATTGTATAAACTTGAATTTTATTAATTACTGTTGAAACTTTTAATTTTTTCAGCATTCCAAGAATTTCAAGAATATTTAAATTCTGACCATTTTCGGAATTTTAAATATTCAATTGTTTGGATTCAAAAAATCCTATTTTCAAAAAAGAATTTCCTGAAAGATACCTCTGAAATTCGATAGATTGTAAGTAATATATACTCCAAAAAAAATATTTATTAAATATTTATTGTCTTTTATAGGAGGGGCCTCATCAGTATGTGTCATATCTTACGAAGAAATAGCAAGAAAATTATTGGATGAGAAATTGCTGTTGACTGCCTTGGAACTTCACACAGAATTATGCGAAGTCGAACGAGAGGTTCCTATTTTAAGAGATTTTTTCTCAAACCCCAACAATTTCGAGATTCAGAATATAAAACCGGAACCATATACTCCAATGCGTAAGTGGTATTCCACAATGAACAGTTTTTAGGAGTCTTTTTGTACAATATTTTTTCTTGACTGTTCTGAAAACGCAACGTTTTATTTTTGTGTAAGATTTTTAGTTTCATGTTGGAGATTCTTTTTTTTATGATTGCAGCAAGATCATCTAGTCAGAACACGTTGGACTCGCTAGACATGACAAGATATTCAGAAGACGGTGTCATGGACGACAGAGTAGCCATTCTCGAGTTCGAGCTCAGAAAAGCCAAGGAAAATATCAACGCTCTTAGAGCGAACCTCACCGTAGTAACTGGTCAGATTAAAATTCATAATTTGTTCAACTTGAGATTAACGCTTGAAAATCAAAGTAAACAATAAATTTGCAGAATCTGAGAGCAGTGGCTTTGAAAAATTGGAAAGTCACCCAGGGGTGGACCAACCTATAAAACCACACGAGCAGAAAGCTTTGAATTTTTTGATAAACGAGTACTTGTTAGCTTGGTCCTACAAATTGACGTCCATTACATTTAGCGACGAAAATGAAAATCAGGATTTCGAAGATTGGCAGGACGTTGGTTTGAACATAGAGAGGCCTCCTGAATTGCTCCAAATTTATCGGGAGTTCACAAGAGCCAGTGGTCACGATAAAATGCCATCTGTCAGCATTGCCTGTCAAACGGAAAATTTCGAAAATGCAGAAGACATCAAAAACTTGGTCAGTTTTTCAAAAAACAAAAAATGGCAAAAAAAATTTGTTGATGATTATTTTTCATAAATCTTGACACATTGTTTATATGCACGTATATTTTGTACGGAAAATTTTTGAATTTGAATGTTCATTTTTTTGTTACAGGAAGAAATTGAAATGTTGACTCAGAAAGTTGTTTCCCTTAGAGAAGAAAATGCGGAATTGAATAGACTCCTGGAAAGTATGAACAGTTCTGTGATAATCAATAACTCCTCAACTGTTCCTGAGGTATGCATAGAATAATGATTTGAAATTGATTGGACAAACTAGAGTTATGGATAAAAATTATTTAATAAACATTTATTAGAGTGAATAATCATTTTTATACATTTTTATTGTTTTTTTTTTATTTCTTGCATATTATTCAAAAAATAAACAGTTTCTGTTTTTTCCGTCTCAGGGTATCTTGGAAGCGACGCAAACAGTGAATTCGAACTCCACGTCTCCAGATAAATTTGAGCTTTTGGAATCCTTGCCTCAAGATGTATCTTCGAATGTTACGCAAGATGTAGAAGAAGACGATAGCGTATCGATAGTGGTAAGCCTTGGCGAAACTGATCCTGGTGATAAGGATTGGACAAGGATTCAACTACCTCAAATCGTCGGGGATGGTTCAACGAATTTATCAAGTTCAACAAGGTTACATTTGCAATTTAATGAAGTGTTGTATAAAAAGTACTTATTTCGGGAAGAGGGTGGTAATTTTGGTGGGGAGACATGATTCAAGTTGAAAATTTTCGAAATTTTCTGAAATTGATTTTCAGAATTTTGATTTCTGCATGTATGATAAGGAGTGTTTAATTAACCTAGAGAACCTGTAAATAATCTGCAATTTTCGTTTGCACATAAATAAAAATACTTCAAATTTGTAATGAAATACAGGAAATACGGCAACTTCCATAATTCCTCGATTTTGGAACCTTATTACGTTCCGATTTCTTTGAGGATTTTTTAATTGTGCCAGTGTTTAATTTTGCCCAGCTTCGATTTTCATTATGCTAAAACGGAACATGTCGGTTCCGAATATATGAAAATTAATACAATTTCCTCGGTTTCAGAGCATTGCCTTTGAAGTTTCGAAAAGAAATAATGACTCGATATGGAATCAACATGCCCCTTGCTATCGAAGAACCACTGAAAAACGGCGTTTCCCAAGAAAGGCTGGTCGATATCTTGACTTACACTTTACCAAGAATTATACCGAACGTGCTGCTCAACAAACGCGAGGAATTAATTCCTCTAATACTCAGTGCTATACGGTTGCATAGAAGTTCCACTGAGCGAGAAAAGTTACTGCAATTGCTGTTCAATTTGAAGAAGAAACCACAAGATGATGAAAGGGAAATGATTTTCGCAGGTATACACTCATTTTCAGGAACTATAATCAAACAAGGATCCACTGTATTTATATTTAACAAATAGTGTCAGTAATTTTGAAATTCGTATAAATAATTTATAAATTCCGATTTTAGGTCTGGTGATGATGGCCAGGCTAAATGAGGAGTTGACAGAAGTGGAAGAAATTATGACCTTGTGCTGGGAACAAAGTCAACACAAGTATGCAGAGCGAAGATTGCTGGCTGCCGAATGTTGCTTCGCGCTAGCTCCTTATACCTCGAGCAGCATCAGGAACTCATTGATGATTTCAATGCTGCAGCAGATGTTGCTCGAAGATAAAGAGCCGGCCGTCAGGGCCACTGTTGTCAAAAGTCTGGCGCTCCTCGTCGCGTTGATGGACGATCCTGACAAATATTTTCAAGTATAAATTTGCGAAGTGAAAAAAAAAAAGGGAAAAATTTCCGATTCTGTAAACCATAGAAAACGAAGTGATCGTATAATCAGCTACAGTTGCTTGAGATTTTTTTTTTTTTTTTTTTTTTTTTTTTTTTTTTTTTTTTTTTTTTTTTTTTTTTTTTTTTTTTTTTTTTTTTTTTTTTTTTTTTTTTTTTTTTTCGCATTGGACGATACAGCTCCAGCCGTCGCGGAAGCCGCGTCTTTGATACTGCTGCCCATTTTGGCACAATGGGCACTTTCCCTGCACCGACTGCTTTCGCACCTTCTGCCTCGAGTACTGGCCAAATTGAAGAGTCAGTTGAAACCGGTCAACCAGCACTTGCCCGGGAAAGAGCACGCCGATGCGGATAAAACAGTAGCATCCATTGGAGTTTTGCAGAACCTCATACCCCATACTGTTGTTTGCATAGCTGATAACGACATTGTCAAATCTTCTATCACTGACAGTGTTTCTTCTGAATTACGTAATTATTTTTTCGTTGTCCCTTGTAATTTTATTCGATACAGCGAGGAAATGTTAGGAACTTTTTTTTATTCCAGCATTGGAATTTTCGAGGCTCTGCTTTTCCAACATAGCCAATCCCAAAGTCTTTTACGAGTCTGAAGTAGACATTGGTGAAATTTTGAACACGTTTTTCTCCGCTTCGTGGGAAAATGAAAGTTGGCCCGAGTTGGATTGGCTGACTGATAAATTGTGAGTATCTTGGGTGAAAGATTGAATAATTTTGAATGATAATTTATTTACATGATTTTTTCTCAGGTTACCAGAACTGCTTGAATTTTTCAAATCTGTGGACCTCACGCAAGAGAACCTCCTGAAAAGACTGCTCACGTACACTCAATCCCTGTGCCTCGGATTTGGAAAATATATTACGCAAACAAAGGTTGATTGGATATGATTATTCATTGTCGTAAGAAATAAAGGTTGGATGATGGTTTTGATGAATATTTTGCAGATTCAAGCAGCGTTCAAGACGCACATAGCCGAACTTGAAAATCAGTTGATGGAAATGTCTTCGGAGAAAAGAGAACTGAAACTGTCACTTATTCCGGCATATTTGACGATTCTTTCCACATTGGACGGAACGGAATTGGCGAACGCTCTGAATCATTTTCTTGTAGCTTTGGCCATTAGTGGGACCGGAGTTATCAGTCTTCGATTAGTAGTTTTGCGATTGTGCAATGAAGATCATTTGCAGGAACATGTGTTGGCTGGTTTGTGGGGAGGTATGAAAAAATTACTTCGAAGATTGGATAATTTTACAGAGTTTCATTTTGGTAGTTTTCTAAATCGATTACGAATTCTAAACTGTGTCCATACGAAATTCGATGATTTTTATGTGTTTCTTTGAAAGTCGATTATACTGGGATTTTTATAGAGTTTTTATATTTTTAAAGAAAGAAGAATGTAAGATTGAGCGTGTTTTTTGAGTCGATTGTTTATTTTATAGGAGTTGTGCATCAAAGATCCAATGTCAAGTGTTCTGCGGCGACTTTATTTAGTTGTATTGCATCTCAGGTGCCAGAAAGATTAGCGAATTCGAGGATTGTTCCCGCTATTGTCACTTTGGCCAACGACCCTGATATGTGAGTTATTTTTTTGAGACATTGTAAGTCATGTCAGAGATGTCAGTTTTGTGCGTTTTTTTTTTTTTGATATTCGAAAAAGTTGAAAAAAATTACCATACATTTTTTCAATTTTTTTCTCAATCTAATATATTTTCATAATTTAAAAACGTTTAAATTCGTTCACTGAATTTTATACAGATTTTCTATTCTGTAAAAAATTAAAAAGTTTCATAAAAATAAGATATTTTTCGTGAGAACTTTTGAGTCTTTATAAGGTTTATCAGAAAAATGTTGAGAAACTTATCATTGTCATTGAAAATCCAAAACTTGAAAACTCAAGAATATTTGTTTTTTTATTGAAAAATGAATTCACAGAACTGTTCGAGCAGCTGCTTTACCTGCTTTGGGCCGACTCGTCACAGATTGCAGTTCAAGGGAAGGCAAGGACAAAGCTCGACTGACTCTTGAAACCATCGCCAAAGAAAGTCACAACGCTTCGTCGCTCTTGGCTGTTCCTTTAGTTCTGACTCTTGCTTCAATTGCTCCTAACTGCCCACAAAATTACGTCGAAGATGGTTAGATTTGGAAAATTTTTCTTGTTGTTAGATTTAATTTTGTTTGTTTTTGCAAACGTAATTCATTTTTTACTCTCATTCAAACGATACTTGTAAATTTTGCCCTATTAGGAAAAATATGGAAACCCTTTAATTTTGAAGGAAAACAGGATTTTTGGACTTTCAGTAGTTGAAGTGCCCAAAAATGATTGGTAGGGATTTTCCAAAGTTTCAAAAATCCTAATTCATTGGGTTTTGGGATTTGAGCATAGAGATTTCCGAATTTGAAAAATTATCATTTTATATTCTTAACATGTCGGATTATGACATGTTTTGAACTTTGTTTTCGAATTTCCAAATTTGAATTGAGAATATTCCGAATTCGTGAATTTTCGAGGAATTGTTTCGAAAAATGAAGTACGTAAATTTTAGCAATCAATTGTTTTGTCTCACGTTATTTTAAAATTTAAATCGTTTTTTTTTATTATACTTGTATTTTATTTTTAGTGATAGCCACGCAACTGAGCAACATCACTGCAGCGGCTTTGCAACAGGGTCGAAAAATTGAGCTGGCAAATGCACTGATCGACGCTTACTCCATTTTGGTTTACTGCCCTTTGAGTAACCAGTGTTTTTGCGGACCAGTAGCCTCCGGTTTGGGACATTTAGACGCTTTGGTCAGTCAGGCTTTGCCGCAGCAAAAAGACACCGTTCGTTCTCTCATGAAAGAAATTGAATCTCGTCAGGATCCACCAAAGTCAATGGAAAGGTGTTCAGAGTTGAAATTTCTAATTAATTAATTTGAAGTTTAATTAAATTTTATACCGATGAAATTTGTGACTCAAAAAAGTAAATTTTTTGAAAAATGTCTTCAAATTATTCAATATTTTGAAAAATTTATAACTCTATTTGTTGAATCTATGTTCTAATTCACGAAAATTTTCCAGGTCAACTTCCGCCAGTTCCGGAATCTCATTATCGATACCATCAGTCAACGTTGGGCAGGGAATGGAGGATATGAGGCAAAGAGTCACCAAAATATTTCAACAGAAAACAAATTCCCCAGGTATGGCAAGTATTTTTAGAAAAAAATGAAATATTTTGTACGAACATTTATTTTTCTCGAAAACAGGCGACTTCTATTTTGGGAAAAATATGGCTGAATGTCAAAAGCCAATGAGAGTTTGTAGATATTGTGTTCGTTATTTGTTGACTATTTATTTATATTTATTTTTTTGAATGCAAGAATGGCGAGCGCACAAATATTTTGATATATTTTTACAAAGCGTCAGCTACTTGAATTCTGTACGTGAAAAATATTTTACTGTTGGCAGCTGTCATGGGACTTTATTTCTACTGATTCTTGAAAATTTCGTACTTACTGTAAATTTGTAATGATTTATCAGTATTTTGAAGCTTCGATATATCGAGCGTGATGCATTTATGAGTTTTTGGGAAAACTGAATTTATTTCATTTTGAAAATAAAATGGCTTGAGGGATGAATTTCGAGATTAATTATTTATATTTGTATTAATAATATTTCAGGGGCGTAGAAACGGTTTCTAGTTGGAGGGGGGGGGGGGGGGGGGGGCTTATTAATATTGTAATTCTCCCCCTCCTCTCACCGTTTCTACCTCTCTGGAATATTGAAATAATATTCTACATTCACTTTGAGTGAAAAATGTTTGGATATTTAATGGAAGGCTGTTCTGAAAAATTGTTCTCGAAAATATAAAATTCTATTTTCAAAGAATTGAGGACTCGTTTTCTCTGTTTTATAGAAAAGTAGTGCTGCTGTAGGAATATTTTTATCTATAGCTTAAAATATATGTACATTCAGTACGCGCATATATACATTTATTATCCAACAATTTTTATGTTCGCGACATGTACATCTAATAGTAATTGAACTCGAAGTCGCGAGGCATGTTTTGGAGTCGCACTTGGTGCCTATGAACGGTAAAAAATATTTTTCCACGAGAGACGGGAGTTTCTTTCATTCACGTGGTTTTTTCTTTTTGTACAAACTCGATGATTGTATAGTACATGTATACATCGTACGTACACGTTTTTTGCGGTCGGATGCTCTGCGCCTTGCTTATATTAAATACTGAAAGAGTTGTATTGTTACCGGGCGATAAATAAAATTTATAATATGTTTATTCTAGATCCTCGCCTAAGTTCTAACGGTGAGTCAAGTTTGATTTTTCAGACTTGCAGGCGCGCGGAAAACGGGTACTTTTGAAAGTCTGTTCGATTGCTTGTTGGTGGCAATCGCGCTGACTGCTAGAAAATCATGGAAAAAATATGTACAAAATTAAAAGTTGATATTTTTCCTGATTCTGGGGATTATAATCTGATTTTTGTCGTTTGTACTTGATGTAGATTGTTTTTGGTAACAAGTGCATGATTTTGGTTAGAGATGGTCGGTTATGAGCGATTTAATCGATTAAGGTTAATTATGATCAATTAGACTGCGATGTGATCGATTGCGATTTTTTCGAACAACCGAAAATCGAAAATTTTGAATGCGTTTGTGAATATTTTTTTCCTTTTTGATATGTGGTAGCTGATGATAAAATTCTGACGATGTTTTTTATTCATTTGACGTTGTTTATGATTTTGAAAAATTTTGAATTTTAAGTTGTGATTTATTAATACCATCGAAAATTACGGAAATTTGTTTTTGCATGTTTTATTTTAGAGTAAAATTTTTATTTAAAAAAAGAGATAATTTCTGAAATATTTACAATATTTCATTGAGTTTTTGTTTAGTAATTATTTTGTACAAGTGTTTTGAGTATGTGAGAAAGTTATACAAATTTAGACCTAATAAAGTTAAGTAACATTGGGAAAATTTATCTTAAAAATCTGATTCTGAGTACATGTATGCAGTTTTTGAGAAGTGTAAAAATTTGAGTACAATTCTGAATAATTTTCAGATTTTTTGGAAAAATGCTTAGAAATTTTACAGAATTTTGACAAATTGAATCAAAATTCGTTCTGTTAGTTAGTTTTCAAGTTTTTAAACACTGTTAAGAATATAGAAAAATTCGTAGTTATAATTAGAAACGCTTGAAATTCGAACGAAAATTCCCAAATTTACTATATAAAACTCAAATTTCTAGAAATCATCAAAATCATTCAAATTTCGTATTTACTATTTTACACTTCTACGAATTCTTCCGAATTACACATTTTTTAAGAGTGATATACACACCAAAAATTAATAAAAAATGAATAAATTTCTACAGATTTGTGAACTTTCTACACAAATTCTAAAATTTTCTAGTAAATTCTCGAAAACTATTAGTAATTTCCTTAACATCAAAAAATTCCAGTATTCCCTAAATATGAAATTCTTTATTTCCAAAACGACAAAAATTAAAAAAATCCTCGTAAATTTCGAATAATAATCACAAGTCACCAAAATTCGCGAAAACTCACGTAAATTTGTCACAAAAAACTCAATAATTTAATAATTTGTAATTTTTAATCAAAAATTCAGATTTTTAGTCACATATTCAACTACTTCCGACCCAATAAAATTTAGAAATTACCGAAAATCGATCAACCATCGTAACGATTATTTATATTCGTAAGCGGTTAAATTACCATCGATAGTAAAAATCATCGATCGATTTTCAAGAATAATCGCCCATCCCTAATTCTTGCACCAGCTACGCGATTTTAGTATCAAATACTGTGATACTAAAATGCTACTGAAACAGGTTTTTTATTAATTCTATAGAAATATTTACAAAATCAGAAGTAAACGTTCGTCCCCGGCACATTTTTCCCGCGCGCTTAGTAATTTTTGAACCCTGAGCATTCTAAAGTATAAACAAATTCATCGCAATAACGCTATTCGTAAATATTGATTCTTTATTACTCGGTAGATGACATATTCTTCTTTCCTTTTCGATTGAGAGGAGAGTAACGTTTGGCATTGTGCTTTTTAGAAAATTTCGTAGTCTCAAATATAATATCTGCCAACAGCAATGACAAACTTAACAGCAATTGATTAATATAAAAGGTTTTGGTCAATACCAGAAGTACTTGGAGGGTAAATTTTGTAGGTTTCTTGGATGAAAAAGTTTGAGGGCTAGTTATTTTAACTGTACAAGACTGATGTAATAAATAACAAGGTGATTTACAATGGGGTCGAAGAAACGTTGGGCGACGAAGTGAAAATGGGTTACGCTATGCTGATGTTGCATTGCTCGATTATTGGGTTGACGGATTCACTTCGTCTTGCGGCTCTCGGGGCACGCAATTTGTCTAGTAGCCACTCTCAAATGGTCTTTTTCTTCTTTACGTCGGGACTGTCGCTGAATAAGTGACTGAATTCTGCCCGAGAACTGAGAACCGTGCAAACGTCGTCTGGGGAAAAACGAATCGATTTTTGTTGAGCTTGAAACTTTTTTTGGTTCTGAGTCGGAAAAATCTAAATTCTTACAATTTTCTCATTCGGGAATATGTCGAGTTTTAAAACTCGGATAAATCCATTTTTACCAGGAACTTTGAAATTTGACGATTTTTATTTTGAAATGATGAAATTTGAAAGTTCGAAAATTCTAATATAAAATTTCGATTACGACTTTGAGAATTACTAATTTTTAATTGTTCACTTCTCAGATAAATATTGATTAGTGACATGAATAATCAGATAATTGTCATGGAGTGAATACAAATCATATTTATTGAAATATATTCCAATTTCGTGTCTATCAAATTTATATTACACATATTTTACCATAACTGACGATATTGTAATGCTCATCTTTCCTGGCTTGTTGGAATATTTTGTCGGATTCTTCAGCGTGGTAATGAAGCGACAGTCTCAAAGCTTTTCGGAATTCGCTAGAGTCTAAACTCGTACCAAAACTCGAACCGCAGACCTGTAATTTCATAATTTCAAAAATGTTTCATACGATTTCAATTGCTCAATGTTTTATTCACCTCAAAGGCCACTTTAACCGTGTCTAATAAAGTGTTCGCTGTCGTGATAGCTAGCACCGTGAATAAATATTCTTCGAAGTCCAACTTTCCGCAACTGTTCTGTAAAAAAGCGAAAATGACGATTTATTATGAATTATGATATCCAGTTCGTATAATATGCGGATGGAAATGTTTGAAAATTACTTTGTCGTGAATTTGGAACAAAAGCTGTGTTGTCGAATCTTTTTCATCCACTCTCAGCAAGCGAGCAAATTCTTCGAGGCTCACTTGGCGTGGATAATGCTCCGTTCTCTTTTGCACCAGTTCCTCTTCCCGTTTTGTTTTGATTAATCTTCAAAAAGCAAATGTGCAAATATAAATCAACCGTTATTCGCAATAATAATTCTAACATGAGACAAAATTTTTCAATGGTGTTTTTTCGTCGCTCTTGTAGCTCTGAATCTCGCTAGGTCCATAAAAAACTTGTAAGATTGGAAAAATTTCTTATAAGGTTCTTCATTTCTTTTAAGGCCCCTTATACAATTTTGTAAGTGTCCTGAACTTAATAAGTCGTTCTGAAAAACCGTGAGTTGTCTTAAATCTCATAAGGTAGCCTCAAAACTTTTCAGGAAACTTATAAGGTCGCATAAAGTGCCCCATAAGAAACTAAAAACCTTCCGAAGCATTTGTAGATTAGCTTAGATAGCTCAGATAGCTTCAGAGTTACAAGGGTACGAGTTCAGAAAGCATACCCAAGTTTGTATCGCAATTTATGCGCTTCTACGATACGGGACGAGTTGGAAATATGAAGTTGTTGGGCTTTGCTAATTATTCTGCAATCATCGTACGTGTAATCCGAAACTGGAATCTTCAACGCGCTGAAAACATGAAAATTCAATGACGTACTTGTTCTTCTGAGACTCGATAAATTTCGAATAAAACCGTCATCTAATTCTGATATCTTGGCAATTTTCGAAAAAAAAACAAAAAAAAAACATCGCACAGTCGAAATCTTAGTTCCACAAAAATCTGAATCGTTTTGAACTGTAAAAATGCATTTTTTTCGGAACTAACTCAGCCATGAGCCGACGAACGTTGTTGGCGTAGAGTTTAGGGTCCGTTTTCTCCGCCTCGCTGGGTTGGTACACTGGGAGAAACTCGATTTCGCAACTGCTATTTAACTGAGTCAATGTCAGCCACAATAACTTCAGCCTGAAACAATTTACATTTCGAAATAATAGAAATAACCCTTTCCACGAAGAGAGCTGAAAAGAGCTGGTTATAAATTTTCGCAAAATTGAAAATACGCACGCTCCCGGGCCTTCCCACGTCCATGTGACCGTGTCAAGTTTATTCGGATATCTGATGCACACTGGTTGGACCGGTACGCCGGGGTAAAAAGCTCCGCATTTGAAGGTTATCAAACATGATCTGTTCGTGCAGGTTCCTTCCGGAAAAATCATCACCTTGCGAAAAAAAATGACGTTTTATTCCAGAGAATTCAGTACGAAAATCGGAAAGATCGCAAAATTCAGAACATCCGAAAGTTTGACCAGTTTTTCGAATTGCTTTAACTGACGGTCGAAATACCCTGAAATTTTACCTGGGGCCAATCTTCTTTCGACGTCGCCCTCTCAATGATCTCTTTTATCGTGTTTGCCCTCGAATTTGGATCATCCCTCCACACGTAAACCGGCTGGGTGTAGTTGATGAGCTCTTCACGGAAAATAATCGATTCCTTTAATCCATTTTTCAAACGTCTGTACAGGCAAAACTCGAAAACTGACGGAGCTCAGTCAGTTGTCGAGTTTTGCGTGTGAATCGAACTTAAATTATCCAAATTCTTCTGTAATCTGCCATTTAAGGACAAATCGCGTGTCTTTATATGGTGAATGGGATCGAAGGATGCTTTGTGCAAAACGTACTGCCTATAAAAGGATTCAATCCTGATTCGCGTCTGACGATGATCGAGGGGAAGCCGGTGACATAGACGATACCACCGTCCATGAAGGTGGAATGCGGCGCGACGACCAGAATCGGAGCTTCGGCTCTGGTTGCTTGTCTTCCGCGAACGACTATTTTCATTCCTCCGGCTTGATAAGTCAGCCGGCCCAAAAAGCATAGCCAGGGCACGACTTTGCTGCAGGTTTCAAATACTGTTGTTTTTCTTTTGTCTTGGGAAATTATTTTGATTTTATTCCATGCAACTCTGAATTTTATGAGGTTTTTTATTTTTTATAAGGCACTTTTTAGAGTCTTAGTTTTATGAAAAGTTATAAGGTTCAGAGTTAGGATGAAGACGAAAACAATTTTTCATCGAATAATTTAGTGTAATATACAATTGTTTGAAAAAGATAGTTCATACTGTATTTTTCCGATATAATCATTTTCTATTTTTTATTGAGTAGTGTTTATACTAAGTCTTGAAGATTTTGAATATTTTTTTACGGAAATTTCGAAGAAGAAAAAAAGTAGTTTTTTGAGAGATAATGGAAAATTCACGAGTTTTCTCGTAAAAAAATTATCGGATTTTCAGCAAATTTTGAAATTGACAAAATTTATCGTAGATCATCGAACATTTGTAGACATACCGAAAATGCGTCGAAATTTTTTAAATTTCTGCTAACTTCTTGTAAATTTGTTTTAAACGTGAAATTCTTTGAATTTTTGCGATTTTGCATGGCTTATGAAATTAACAGAAATTTTGAAGAACTATCTTGTGAATTTTAATAATTTTTAACATCATTCTCAAATTTGTTACCAAACTCTGAAAATATCGTAAATTTCATCACATCTGAAATTCTGGAAATCTATGGACATTTTTGCAAATTGTGAGAGGTTCTAGATAGTTTTGAAAAACTTGTGTTAAATCACAAGTTTTCGAAAATCTATTCAATCAAACGAAAATATTCAACATTTTCCGAATTGTGGAAAAACTGTCAAGTATTCATATGATAAAAAATGATTCCAAAATATCCGCGATTTGTCGAAAATTCTTGTATATAAGCTATGTTCACAAAAAATTATCGCTCGATAAATTGAGCAATATCTTCAAAAAACAAAACACATTTTTCCATTCATCTATCATCCTTGATAATATAACTATATGCTCATATACATAATTATAATTATTTGTTAATAGTTATCTTATCACTCCACATTTGTGCAACGTGAAACGTAAACATACAACGTCATAATGCGGGAGTCCACAGTTAAATACGATAAAGCCTTTCTTCGGACTTTTTGCCTCCGTCATCATCATTATTAACTCCCGTTGTTAGTAATTATAACAATGGAAAATAACGAGCAATCACGTTATTTTTGCGTTAGATTTCCCATCCACCATATTTTTACATTGGGAACATGAAGAATTTGTGTAATCCATGTTCATCCGCTTAATACATAAGGTAATTAATTATTTATCTTCGAAAATTTGATATATTATGATGCTAATTCGAAAATTCGAGCACTGGAGATGAATAATGGGACGAACAACAAGCAAAACTACTGGTATATTGCACGTAAATTTTTTCGTAAATGTGAAAAAAGCAGCACGGTGACAGCAAAAAAGTGTGTTAATGACAAACAAAATGGGTTAGTATATTAACCATTGAAGGGCGAATAACCGAATTTAAAATATGTACCGCAAACCCACCTTTGTTGTAAGGCTTATTTTTATATCTGATTTCATAAGAAAATGACCTTTACTTCAAATTTGGGTTACGCACTTTTGATTATTATTTGCCCTTAGGAATGGGCAGTTACGCAACTGTCTTTCTCTCACTCGCAAGAGCAGTCGTCTGGTGAGCGAGAGAGAGAGAGCAATAGTATCGCCCACTCCTGTTTTCCCTTCTAATATATATAACTATCAACTATACTTCGTATGCTTTTCTATGGTAAATAGCGTATTGATTAGCCTTAAAACACGAAATAATTTGTTTTATCTCCTGGTCGTTCGAGTTTCATGAGCAACAATCATCAAAATATTTTGTACAAAAACTTCAAAAAATCCCACATTGTTTAGCTTCTCATACGACTGAAGGCGATTTCGTCAAGGATCGCTTGAAAAACAGCAATATCGTCACAATTTAGAAGATTCTCCGTAAACGATCGTCTATTTTTAATGACGATTTTTTCACACTGGTTTCAAGGGAACACTGACATTGTGTGGAGCACATAAATTATTTCTTATCCGTTTCGCATCAGCACCATTCATTTTGCCCTTATATTATGGAAGGTTTTTCGAGATGACCAACAAGATAATAAATCGCGTTGACCATGTAATTGTTTTCGGCATTACAAAAGCTTGAGTAGTTGACATTCTGAGCGGCAGGGTCTTGTCATTGAACCGGATACAAGAGCTGGGAAAGCGAAAGCGAAACGGTGAAATACCGTGAGATCGTGCAATTCAAACCGCATCAGTTCCTCGACCTTACACAGCCAACAAATAATGTTGAATTTCTTGTCAATTTTCACGAGTTTATGATAGTTAAAAATGTTCAAAATGTTAGTCAGTATGTGAGGGCTTACGAAAGGAATTATCAGTAATTTGACACGATTGAAGAGAAAATAATTTAAAGGGAGTTACCTACATTTAGGGGAGGCTCATTTTTCTATATCATTGCGTGACAAAATGACTCTTACCGTCTCTTTTCATATTGGCCCTTCAACTATGACGTATTTTTTGTGAAAGCAGAAGTGAAAAATGTTCGGAATCTTGAAACGTATTCTAAATTTATGATTTTTGGGATTTTCGGAGTTGAAATAGCATTTTGTAACTTCCTTTGGAGACGATATTTCTTGATTCATAATTTTTGATAGTTATGAAGAATTTAACAAGTTTACAATTGTTTTCTGACATTTACACAAAATTTGATAGATTTTGAAGGACTTTCGGAAATTTCGAAAAATTTGTCGAAAATTTTCAACGATTTCTTGAAATGTTGATAAACGACAAAAATTTGAGAAAAATTTGAACTCCGGAGATGACGAAATTTTAGGGTTTTATCCAATTTTCTGAACAACAAATAACTTATATAATTTCAAACTGTCCACCGCAACTTTTTCGACTTTCATTTCCCAAAAAAATTCCAAAATTTGTTTAGAACTTCAGGAAGTCGGCAAAATTGAAATATTCATGCACGTCATGCACTGCCCTTAATTACAAATTGATATTGGCGGTTCGTGCCAATTTATCCATTTGTTTAATGCGAATACGATCATTCACGAATGTTGCCAGTCAGCTTGCAACATGCGGAACAAAACGGAGTCATCAGGCCTAACAGTTTCTGAGTTACTAACGTAATTTTTTTTTCATCAAAAAGAGTTGACAGCTGACTCTATTCTGAGTTTGTCAAGTACATACCACGTCATATAGGAATTCAAAGTCTTCCAAAGTAACTTAGGTCTCAAAAAACATTGTTTTGAATACTTCATTGATTTCCGAAATGAAAGAAAAATCCATTTCGAAATCCTTTAAAAATTTCGGAAATGCTAAAAAGGTTAAACAAATTCACCAAAAGTTCCATACACTCATGTAACGTTTTCGCATGAAAAACAATGAAAAATATCGTCTAGATTTGAAGAATTGCTAAGAATAAAAAAATAGTTTGAAAAGCTTTTAGAAATCTTCAAAAGATTGAATTCGAAAGGTTTCGAAGAGATTAAAATTTTGCAGCTGACGTCTACACAAAATCTTGGTCAAGCATGAAAGCGAACGTGCCAGGATCTCGCAATCTGCCCGTTCATCACATCGACTAATTCACTGCAGTTGTATCGCGATGGAAAATGGCCAAAGAAATATTCACTCGTATTCGCGATTCGCAACTGAAAGTTCAGATAAATTGTAGAAAGTTGCAAGTTTGTGGTGGAAATTCGATGTAAAGCATGGGATAAAAATTTGCTGGGTTCATGTCATCAATGGAGAGTCATCATTGCATGTCTTAGGTGCATGCTACTATCGGTTGTCGTGTTGATAAGCGCATGTACATGTACGTTTCCCTTTTTGCAATTCCTTTAATAATCATGATCAGTGCATGAGTCATGTATTTTCGAAATGATGAATGACCTGATGGTTTCGAACATGAATCCTTATCATGTTTTTCGTAATATATGTACGAAAAAGTTGACTTTTTGAGGAATTTTGAAAGTCTGGGGAAATTTTCGAAAAAATCTGATTGAAAATATATTTTGCATAAACGTAAAAAATTCGGGTTTCATTTATAATCAGCGTATCCACTACTGAAGTACAAAGTATGCAGACATGCAAAATCGAACGAAAATAATGGAGAACACAAAAAGCTAGGTGTTTTTTCGATGTAAGAAAACACCAAATTTCGCCAAAAGGGGGATGCGCAAGATCTGGTTGTTAATCACGTACTTCCGAAAAGAGGGATGCTTCCGGTCTCTGCTTTCGCTACGATACTAGGCCCGCCGAGGTAAACGACCGGAAGTGCGTCGAAGAAGCTAGAATGCGGTGCCAGGGCAAGAACCGGGGCATCCTTAGTCGTCGCCTTCTCGCCTTTTACTTTCAGGTGATGAAATCCACCGCAAATGAAGAGTACCCTTATTATCCAGCAGACGACAATTCGCATGTCTCTGTTTTCCATTTATTTTGGTCAACTTTTATTTCCACACGCCAGACTTTCGAATTATTATCTTCTTATCCTCTCGAATAAGTTTCCACTGATGTTTATTAAAGTTTTATAACGAGGAGCGTTTTTCGTTATCTTTTACGAATTTTTTCGTCGTAAAACTTCGAAAATTTATGACGAATTTCGTTAGTTGTTAGTTACTTCTACGTTTCACCAAGTTATTTACAAAAAGCGTATTTAATCTGTTTTACGTCAAAACCACCCCTTTACCAAAAAGTTAACGATGGGTAACTTTTCCTAGAATGTTAAAATCCATAACCACAAGCAACAATAACTAAATTTTCCGAAGACTTTGGGAATTGAAATATCGAGTATTTTATCACACTTTGAAGAATGTGGAACAACAAGTGTTTCATTACGAGAGCATTGAAGATTAATGTAATTTACAACTGGAGATGCAATTGACCATAGATTTGCACATTTTTGAGTAGACAGTTAATAGGAAGTTTTTTGAATGAATAATTACATGCGACTCACCGCCTCCATCCTGTGAGAGGTGCTCGTCGAAGATCGTCCTCCGACAATCCGTGTAATCCTAAGCAAGCCAATAACCAGGCCATTATTACTAAGGCTGTTATAGCGGCGAGCCTGAACGGCAAAAGTGCCACTGTGAGGAATGCTGTCTGGAATCAGAAGAAAGAAAAGTTTTTGATTACGCCTGGTTGTTGTGAGTTTGTGGTATGACGATCCATATGTAGACGATTCCTTCGTAAGTCTGAAAGTTACAAGATTATCAAATAAGTTATGGTTTAACAAATTCTTTATAGGGTTGTTTGCTTCTTAGAAGGCACTTTAAAGGACCTGATAAGTTTCCTGAAAAGTTATAAAGTTAACTTATAAGTTTTCTTAAATCTTATAAGATCGCCTTATGAGTTTTTACACCTTTTGAGAAACTTTTAAGACGTTTTTAAAGAAACGAGGAACCTCATAAGGAAGTTGGCGAATTTTGTAAGGTTTTTTATAAAATCCTCAAATCGAATGTCTTAAATTAAATTTCGAATGATTGAACATTCGAACTTTTAAAAATTTGTATCGGGAAGAGATATTGATTGAGATTTCGTAATTTCATGATGTCGGAACTTGAAAATTTCGAAGTTGAACGAATTTGGAGTTCAAGTTCGAAAATTCGACCATTAGAAGTTTTGAATTTGAAAAACTTTCAAATTCATAATTTTAATCTACATCAAAATAATTAATAAATCTAGATATAGTATTTCCGAATTTATTCGTAGATCAATTTTCAACCGAAATCGCCGCCTATGGTTGCCATGTTTGAAACCTTTCAAAACAACAAAAACCAACAAAAATCATCATGATATATGATTCGTTCTCGTACTTAAAAACGTCACGAAAATTAACCACAACCTTTTCCCTGCAACGTGATTGTTCTCCCACGGCCCAGAATTCCTTGTCACGCTTCTTAATCATACGCGATAAAAAATAACTTCTCTATCGCATTTCATGTTTGCATTCCAAATCGCTCCTTAAAGCATAGTAGCGAGAAACTGTGATAAGACGAATAGATTCTAAATTCATTCTCCGCCACTTTAATCCAAGGCTGCAAAATTTTCATTCGACAATATCCCGTTGGCACCAATTTTAGTACGAGATCCCACTGCAAGGTAACTTCACCCAAATGTTAATGAAACGGATCACATTGGATAATGTATTTTATGTATGTCTAAACACGAGGTGACTAGGTTGGCTGATTGAAGCCGGGTCCTATCGCGGCGTAACCTTGTGTCGCGTCCGTTTGTTTGTTTTCCTCATTCCGCGCCCTTAAAATTGGAACTTAGCGTTAAGGGTTGTCTCACTTTAGACCTGGTTGCTCATAGACAACCCTATATTTTCTGGAAACGCAGAATCAGACCTTTCGTTTGGTATAATTATCATCCCGTTAAACAGCCGTTGAAGTTTGACGCCAACAATTTTAAGGTAAATGTTACAACAACCCATGTTAAGACCCTTCTGAGGGGTGAAAACCCTATGTTTTTTTACTCCTCCGGTTATCAACTTCCAAACTATGTATTATTTATTTCATTAAAACCGATAAGTAGTTGACCTCCATAATTAACATCTTTAATGCATAATTTATGACATTAGGACCCTAGTCACCTCGTGTTTAGACATACGTAAAATACATTCTCCAATGCGATTCGTTTCATTAATATTTGGCTGAAGGTACCTTGCAGTGGGATCTTGGACTATTTATTCACCGGGGAATATTGCCGAACGAGCGCCTCTTCGTCACGCGCTAATTTTTACGAGAAAGTTTGATTGCAACAGAGAAGAATAATTTTTGCGACTTCATTTTCGTTTTTTACTCATCTGAAGAAATTTACTTTTGGTTCGCTAGTAAGGAACTAATTTTTTATATTTTTTGAATTATTCATTTATTTGTTCATTTATTCATTTATAACCGTTTTTCCGAGGAATCATAAATTGGAACTATGATTATAATTTATCATTTAGATTGTGACGAGGAAAAAATTGTGTGGAGCGGTTGGAAGAATAATTCGGACAGAGGCATTTGTCTTCGCTTTTCGAAATCCTTTCCCGTTACGCAATGCAAGTACTGAGTGCTCGCTAATGGTATGAAAAATGCGAGGTTCGAGCCTTCTGTGGACAGAAGTGGACAGAAATGCTAGACGGAATTGCATAACGGGGACTAGCCTATCAGTCAAACCATAAAATGTAGCACGTTTCTCGAGTTCCAGGTTTCTTTGCGTCGCATATGTGCCGTGCAACTCTTCTACGCTCGAAAAAGCTTAACTTATTGCAGAATAATGCATTTATACACAAATTCAGATAGTTATTTGTCTGCTATAATGATTATTTCTTCGGGTATTTGCCATATTATTCCCACAATTTCGAGTCAATGTGAAATTTATCGGATTTTTCCTAGGGATGGGAAACTACGCAACTGTCCTTTTCTCACTCACAAGAGCAGTCGTTTGGTGAGAAAGAGAGAGCAATAGTATTGCCCAATTTTTTTTTCATGCCTTTTTAAATGTTCAACTATCACATTAATGACTGGATATTAATTAACAAAACATACCCCCCCCCCCACCCTTTTCCCTCATATTACGAATATGAGGAAACGAATTCGAATTTTTCAAATTATGAATATTTTTTTCAAATCGCATCTTCGATTTTTCATGTCTCTTCGTCTAAGATTTCAAACCATTCAATTTCTGAGTGAAAAATTTTTATACACAAATTTTTGGGCATTTTTTAGTACCGGATTTCCTTGAAAATTTTTTTTTCAATGACTCGCAGCTTATACTTTTATAACAAAATGTCATTTTTTGACGTATTTGCCTTCACACTCGTGAATCTCGTGATAAGTTTTGGGTACGCGTCTTCCGGGATTTTTCTTGTCAGTGTTCATTACATTTTGCGGTTATGTCCATGAGAAAGCTGGAGTGAATACGTGCGTTGCAAAAAGAATATGAGACGAGTGCAAATCGATGTCAACTTGCAAGACTGTAACGGGATTTTGGGTCTTGAATTTTCAGAGATGGGATCTTAGTTATATATCTTGGGTCGTGGACCAACTAAATCATTTTCTAACAAATGACTTAGTGCAACTTAGTGTGACTTAATAAGTCTTATATTTCAAAAAGTTTTTCCATAGAACCGTATAAGAACAGTGAAAAAAGTGAATATCATGGTTATCACAACCCGATTTGATGTTTTTCCTTATCTTTCGTTGAAAAAATGAATACGTCAAAAACTGTCGACCGATATTTAAAAATTCCAGTAATTACTATAATAATTAGCGGCGTTATGATAAAAATGCTCGGAACGACGTGACATACTTAGGTCATTTCGCGCGCCGACTTTTACAAACGGATTTGAAAAAAAATTTTCGCCGTCGTAATTGGTAAACATTTTTTTATATCCCTTGATATCGGGCCGAGAGGAGAAAAATGCCGTTACGGGCGGCGTTTGAGGTCGAGAAAACGGGGGCCCAAAATCCAGACTCCTTCGTTCAATGACCAGAGATCGAATTAAGTAACGACGACGAACGCGCGTTCCACATTCCCAGCGTTCTCGACCCACATTGAGCATGTCTTGAAAACTTACTCATCTGTGAAATCGTTTGGAGAAGATCGTCTAAAAAAAAGGGAATTCGTCTAAAAGGAAAATCGCCTATTAAAAGACTCCTCCTCTAAAAATTCGAATTCCCTGGAGAAAAAACTCGGAAAATCTATCTAGAGATTTAGAAATTCTAATTCGAAACTCGAAAATTCTCGAGATTTAATTTTATGGGTGTTAATAATTGGTTGAACCAGAAGATACGAAATTAAAAAATTAATACAGTAAAAATTTCGTAATTCTACTATCAGGAACTAAAACCGGAATTATCTATCGTAAAATTAAATGTAGAATTTGTGTAGAAATGTAGAATTTACACAATTCGTCATTTGTAGAATTTATTCTCAAATAATCGAAAAAAATCCTAAATTCGAAATTCAATTTCGTTCCACCAACAAAATTAACACTCCACTGTCTGATCGACTTTCATCCGGCAACTTAAAATTATCACGTTTGCTCGAGAAAAACTCGTTAGGAAAGTTAAAAATTGCACGTATCTTTGGAAACTTTCCTCATCCACTGCAAAAAAAAACCCGATACTATTGACATTGAAGCGATGCTGTTTTCCGTAATGGATGTTATTTTCATGAAACCGTTCTCGTTTCTTCAAATATTTCTAGCTTGTCGTCACGTTCGCGGGTTTGGAGGATTGCGGCATTATGGCAATTAAACAGCGTAGGATAATGATAATGAGTGGCTGCAATACGAAATTGATAAAATCGATCGTGATGAAGCGTGTCGATGCACTGCTATGAAATCCCGTCTTCAGACCAGCAGGTTCGACGAGGCCTTCTCTCTTCACGCAACGTTCAATTTTCTCAAAGAGGAACGTGTTTCCGCGTTGCCGCGATTCTCGGTAGAAAGTCGCAGTTTGAGTTCACGATCAAGGATCGACCGGACTTGCGACTGAATTATGCACGCATTATGAAAAAAGTAGACACGCACTTTTAGATCGAATTTGTCGAAATTGGACTACCATACTTGAAACTCGTGATTTGTTCCGTTTCAAGTACTATCGTAAAACAGTCGAAATATCAAGAGACTCGGGTTCTCGCTCATGCGGACCGTGACAAATCGAAAATTTTTAAAAATACAGATCACGAAAGGGCAAATTTCGAGTTTTGAGGGTATTTTAATTAATCATTCCATGTTTGTAATTTTCCACATTGATTAGTTCGTTTTTTCAACTAATTTTCATTTTACAGTCATCGATTCTTTTTTCAGTAATTTTTTGACAATCGACTAATATAAATGATCGTTTTTTCAACAATTTCGTTGAAAAAAAGACGATCGCCTGGACAAATTTCCTCCCATAAGACGACTTTTACACATGCTCAGGCAATGTCTTCAAAATTGTAACGATATCGTTAAAATGTTTGAGTCTTAAAATTGATTCTCAAATTCAGCAAGTAAATGGAGTTCGAAATAAGTAATTTTGAAAATTTATTATCTAAATTCATTCATCAAATTAGAATAAGAAGCTAGAAAAATTCCAATGATTTTTCGAAACTATTTTTATCATCAGGTTCAATCATTTCCGTCGATTCATTGATTTTTACAGTTTTCACGTTTAAGGATCACATCAGGAGAAACCGAGAGAAAGTATAAAATGCTGGCCATTAGTTTCCTGACGGCATTTCATAGCTAATGACGTTTTTGTGTACACTCCAAGACCTTTCTTTCATGTATATTTTGTGAAGTCATTCACTTTCAGTCACAATTATTCCGAAAAAAATTTTCATTACTGCGCAGCAGTAATACGCAATGACGCGAATGATTTCCGTTTGAGATTTTAATTAAGGAGAACAATTAAGACCTCGAGCAGTTACTAAAAAAAGTATTTTAGTCACAGTTACTTTTTAGAAAAATAGTAACGCGTCATAGTTGAAGTTACTTTCCAGTTTTTATGGGAATCGATAGTTTACTGTATTTGAATGATTTGAATCGAGATTTTATTGTGGGGAAACGACTTGAATTTAGCTTTACTGGATTTGAAGGTCCTTAATCGAGACTCCACTGTATCTGACAGCCTTATACCAGAAATTTATTGTATTTGGAGACTTAAATCGAGATTTTCCTGTATTTTAGGGACTTTAATCGGAAGATTACTGTGAAATAAGGACCTGAATAAAGAAAAATAGCTGTCGAATAAGCGATAGCTAAACATTTAAATACTTAGTTCAAGTAAATAAATTCGTAGTCATTTAGGATAATTCGACATTAGTTCATGTTACATTTATATTATATTACGGAACTACCATTATTTTATTGGGAATAATAAAGCTGTTATTTTGACAGAAAATGGTCTGTTTCAAATAGATAAAAATTACTCAATGTTTCACCGCATGAAATGGTATAAAATTCTTTGATATCGATGACGGAAAAATTGCAACATTCAACATGTTCTTTCAGAATAATAGATGACGAAATAAGTCCAGAATTTCAAAGTTCCGTAGCAATTTGACACTAATAAAAATTTATTCATTTTTTGACTTATTCCAGGTAAACCGAAAAACTTAAATAAATAAATCGAAACTATAAAATAAATCTATTTTCAGGCGAATTTTTGAAAATAAAATCCGAATTTTCTAATTCTCAGTTTTCAAAAATGAATAGTTATTAGAAAATATGTAATATTATTCACTAGTAAATTAATTATTTGAATTTGAAATTAAACGTTTTAAATCCAATTTAAATTCAAAATAAAACAATTTTGAATTTATCATTGAAAAACAATTTTATTGTGAACATAAAAATCATAAATATGTTTTTAAAAGTAGTGCATTACTTCCTGAAATGTCAAATTTCCAGATTCGGATCAAACTTCCCAGTGTGATAACTTTCAAGTATTGTATATTATCGATGTAATTATAAGGTTTCCACGCAACCTTGGCTCGACAACAATATAGAAAATCCAAGCGCACTCGATCATTCGATCTTTTCCGATAGAAACAAAAATATAAAATTCTTCCACTTGAAAACTCAACCTCGCTCCAGCCGATAACTTTCCCCCGAAAAATTTCCCAATGCTGAATATTTCCTACTATAAATGGAAACAAAATATTCCTACTAAATTTCTATTGGCAGTTTTCCAGATTATGTAGTACATTCCCCTTTATCATTGAGAAATAATCGTCTGAAAAATAGACAATCGAAATTTTGACGAAATCGCTTGATTTTCCAAGCGATTTTTTTCAAAACCAGCTATTTCACTGTACACTATACGACTTCTAGAAATTTCGGAAGATTTTCTCAACTTTCATTTTTTCTGGAAACATTTTCAAAATTTCAATTCGGTAACCACTAATACTGCGTTTCTAGACGATCGTCTAAAACGAGAATCATCTGGATCAAAATCCAAGTTAACGATTTCGCACTCTCACAAGTTCCAAACGTTTTTCCATCCCAGTAAAAATTTTCACGCGCAGTTGAGAAAAGCCCCATAAAATCGATCATATCACCGACTGACCTTGAGCTTATCATAGGTCGTGTCGAGCTCGAGGCGGTGCACGAAGGGGTTGAGAATGTTGGCGCTTATGGTGTCGATGTCGTTCTGGTTGTGAAAAGATTTCCCGTTGATTCTCTCCATTTTCCACCGCCAGACGTTCACTGATTGTCCGGAAAATTTACCACTACCCCAGGGAAAATTCGCCACGCGGGAAAATTCGAAATCGCGGTTTTTCAGGGAAAGTGCATTTCCGAGGGGAAAAAGCGAGGTGCTTTCGCGAGGTACGTACTGACAACTGTCACTCCAGTGGACCGAAGCGGTGCGCGAGTCGGTCGATACCGTAAACGGGGAAGTGGTGTCAAAGTTGCGCACGTCGCTTGGGAAATGGGTTTTAAAGGCCTGAAATTTTTCCCGCTATCGCGTTTTTCGTTGGATTTATAAGGGACACTTTTGGAGCACACGCGAGAGCGCGAGATACGTGAGACGCGCGAGAAGAAGGAAGCGGTTCTGCCTTTCTCCGCGATCTCTTCACTGGGATACGGTACTTTCTTGTCAGGTTCTCTTCGAGGGGAACCTCGATCCACGTGCGTTTCTATGGTTCAGTTGCCCGGTTGGAAACATTTCGATGCGAGGGATACGAACAGTGGGAACCGAATTTTTACCGCCCTTGTAACTCTGGACCTTATCATATTTCTCTTCTTATCATATATCATATTTCTTCAAAAATATCTTCGAGGAATTGAAGATTCCGGAAATTTAAATGGTCCACATCAGCGAATTTTGAGACATGAATTTGAAACTTCATCACCGTTTATAAACAATTTTTTTTTAATCGAGTGATGATTGTTTATAATTCCAAATTTAACAACTGCAAACTTCGCTAATTTCGAGGTTGAACGTGTATTTTCTTTTTTTTTGTTTTTCTTAAAAATTGAAAATTAGTTTTTTATGTAGTTCACGGTAAAGTAATCTTAAAACATGTTTTGTTTCTGTAAATCATGAAATCCAAAAGTTCCCGACATAAACATGATTTGTCGCAATTTACAACCATATGAAAGAATTTATAACTACGAAATATCAGTGCGTACTGCGATATGAATTAACTGCCTTCAGCTGAAATGACTTCTAACGGTAAAATGAAATTGCGTTTAGGTGAGATGAACATAAAAGATTTATGATGATTGAGTAGCTTTTTCGGTTTATGCTCGTCATGATAGACTGAAGTATTATTGATTGCTCTTTGTTGCGTATGAGTCGCAATCAAACCCAATTGTTGAATGCAATTACTGAAAAAAGGAAGTTCGAATCAGTTTGAATTATTTGAATCGTCCGCTTCAACGGAAAAGATTGGTAGTCCTGCATACAATTTAGATTGTATGCAAGGATACCAACCTTTCAGCTGTATTATTTTATTGTGATGATTGCATTTACATGTATGCACATGTATGAAAGCTGAAAGGCTTGAAAATTTCACGTAAATGATATAGATTAAAGACCTTTTGTCGGGACTGAAATATTACATTTTGATTTCGTAGATGTTTGAAGATTAGAAAAATGCTTAAAAGTCGTTTTCACAAAAAAACCACATTTTTTTTATAGTTGGCAACAGTTGGCAAGCCGTGCAGTCCGTGCAGTCACATAACCTAAAAAAATTTCGAAACAAAAATACTTTAACACACACACACACACCTGCAAACAGTAAAACATGAGTAAACATGAAAAAAGGACAAAAAGGTTTACTCCAATGTTTAATAAATTATTACCAGCAGTTAGAAAAGACAAATCTGAAATGGGAAGAGTTAGTTAAAAATGTCGAAAAGCCTTTGCGGAATTTGGAAAATCAAGCACGACAATATCGCGCATTGAAAAAGTAATAATAATTTCGTAATAGATTATATTGATTTCTTGCATATAATTATCACATGTTATAAGTTACAAATGTAAACGCAATTTGTTTGAAATGATTTTCAGTTGCAACAGTAACGACATCGAAATTTTAAAGTCAGGAAATGCAAAATACATATTGCTCTCCAAAGTCAATTCTGGACTCGAACATGAATTCGATACAATCAAGGATATGTTATTGGATGCTAATGATTACAATCAGGTATTATGACGTTTGAAAATTTTCGTATTTTTTTGTCCATTCAGTCATTCGAATTCGTGATTTTGTTAACTGCTATGACAGTTTTTTTATCTTTATTGAAGAAAAAGTTGTAAACTTCTAACTTTTGAAATAACAATATTTCAGGATTTGAGGAACAAGTTAAGTAAATTGGTAAAAGCCAGAGTTCCATTACTCAGCGAAATAATGGGAAAATTTGCAAATGGTGACAGCGAACGACCGAAATTGGAATCCTTACTTCAGTGGGCTCAAGTTGGTTTTGCTTATTACAACGATTTGTATCCTTTTTGATTGTAATTTGTATTTCGATTTACGATTTAAACAATTTGGTTCAGAAAGTTTAATATGTGATTTGTGAAAAATTGTGAATTTGTACTCCTAAATCTTAGAGATTTGGTATTTTTAGCTACAACTTTTTTAAATTTTATACAATTTTTCAATTGCAATGTTTGAAAAATTACAATTTGGATTTAGAAAGAAAAAAATTGGTAATGACAAAAAATAAAAAATGATGAAATTCAAGGAATAAAATATGTAAAACTTCAAAATTACACAATTGCAAGACTTTCAATTAAAAACTCCAAATTCTAAACTTAGAATATTTTACTTTGCTAAGTTTTAAAATTTCAAAGGATGAAATAAAAAACTAGAGAATGTTAGTTTTTTAGCAAACAAAAATAAAATTAAAAAAAATTAGATTTGCATATGAAGACAATGAACAGTTTTCGCTTTGAAATCCAAAAAATTGAAATTTTATACTCAAGACTTATTTGTTTTGGAAAATAAAGTAATTCTAGAAATTACTCAACTGGTTAAATAATTTTTGTAATATCAATCATATTAACTGTCGTATAAAGTATGTAAAACATTTTTTGTAAATAATTATTCAATTCTGTAAATAATTTTTGTAATATATACATATCAGCTGTTATATAAAGTGTGTAAAAAAATCTTTTTTCTTGACTGTAATGCAGATACTTGAACATTAGAGAACACCTTGGAAAGTTGGACTATGGAGAAAAAGAAACCGTCAAAGAGTTATTGAATTCTTTCAAACCGAGTAAACGCAGCTTGAAACGAATAAAAGTGAACGGCAAGTATCATTAAATATTGATAGGCAGGGATGCAGCCAGAAAAAATATTTTTGGATCAAGTGTTGAAATCAGAAAAAAATATTCGGGGTGGAGGGGAATGTTTATGATAATAGTAATTCCATAATAATAATAATTATGCTATTGTGAATTTTTTATGGAAGCAATTTTTTTTTAATTCTTGGGACATCATTGGATAATTTATTGAAGTGTCTGAAAGTGTTTGAAAAGTTATAGAATGTTTTCCGGTAATATTAATTTGGACAATGTTTTTTTGTGGAAAACAAAAAAAAATTGACAGAACTTAGAAATTCTGAAATACCTTGATTTTACCAAAAAAAAGTAAGAATTAATTAAAAAAAAGGATTTTTTATAGTCACCTTTTTTTTTTTATTGTACACAGTTACTTCCTGATAGTTTTTCAATATTTTTCAAGTGAAAATGATGCTTGATGCTCATCAAATTGATTGATATATATACTGTTCATTTCAGAAATATTATCGCATACACGGTTTCTTGTGAAGGAGGAATTGCCGACAAAAACAAAGACTCCAAACCGTCGCAAATCACGTGACAAAGATTTTTCATAACTTTTATATAATGTGAATTGTTATACGTTTTGCAAATTTATTTATGTAAATGAATTATTACTTTTTCAATAATTTTTTTTACTGTACATACATCATAATATTAATAATAAATATTAATATAACCTAATCATAATATATGTATAATTTGTGAATTTTATAATTAGGGAGTTGTAAAAGTTTTGCCCGCATGTAATCAAAATTATTCCAATTTTCACCTGTTCAAAATATGACAAAATTTTTCATCGATTTATTATAAACAAATTTTCATCAACAATTTGTTATTCAAACAATAATCCAAGCACAGAAATTGAGCATGAATTCGTTTTAAACAAATAGGTGTATAAATAATGTGTCATTATGATGATTAATAATGATTATAATGAATTTGTTGTAAACAAATTGTTGACAAATAATTTTTTTATTTCGCTATAGTAACAAAAAGACTCTAATGTGCAGAGAAAAACTATTTCACAAATTTGTTATCAACAAATTGTTCAACTTTAAGAACAGAACAATTCCCCAGAATTTTTTATAAACAAATTTTTCATAAACATTTTATTTTCAAACAGTACGTATTTTATTTTTTTCTCAATGGTGAAAATGGAAAATTCATTTTCACCCCAGGAAACGTGCTACGAGATTTAATCTAGACCAGAAACTGAACGAGCGCGTTGCGAGTAGAATAACAACACCACGTGTGGTTAGACGCAGTAGAACAGCTGATTAAGTTAATACTACTTCGTGAATGAATGGACTGCGGCGCAATTACTCCGATCGGCTAATCTAACAATCGGACGAACTTCCTGGCATTAAACATTTTATGGTTTTTCTAAGTTTTTAACATTCTAAATTTTCAAAAGTGTATGTTTTTCGAATTTCAAAAAGTTGTCGATCTTGATTAACGGTTGAATTTCAAGTTTTTCTTGCATCAACAGTTTAAATATTATGAATAAATACAGAATTTCGGATGTATTCCGAATAGTGGGAAAACATATTTTGTATGAAACTGATATCGCTGATATCTTGAAAACTGAATGATCGCACTGCAAGTAGAATAACACAACGTGTGGTCGGACGCAGTAGAACAAGACGGATTAAGTTTACACTACTGCGTGAATGAAAATTGCTCCAATCCGCTTATCTGATAATCAGGATGACTATCATTTTTTACGTTTGATGAAGTTTTCTGGTTTTTGAATATTCATGATTTTCGGAAGGTAAATGTTTTTTTAAATTTTGGAGAGTTTGTGGATCTTGAAGATTAGATGAATTTTAAATCATTATTTTCTGAACAGTTTTAATACTATGAATGAATCACATTTCTGGGTTATTCTGAATGTTAAAGTACAGTACATTTTTATTAAAATTGTTAATAAAATGAAGAGTCATTAATAATTCACGAATTTAACAATTTTTTTTGAATTTATTTCGAAACTTGGACGGAAATAATTGAAAATCGTGGAATTCTTTAGATTTTAAAGTTCCAAAAATATATCAAATTCTAATTCGGAAGAATAGAAAGCGAATTTGAAAAATTCGATACTTTCGATCCGGCAAATTAGAAAATTTAGAGGCACACAAATTTAAATTCAGCAATCCAGAAATTAAAAAAGAAATTATCAGAAGTATCAAAAAATAAAGAAATTCGTGACATAATGTGATTTTCAAGTTTTTAGTTCTCACGGAAAATTAAGAAATGTTCAAATTTCAGAAGCTCGAAAAGTACATTACCCGACAATTAAAAAATCCAAATTCAAAATCGAAAAATTCAAAAATCTCTGAATTTTGAAACGTCATAATAAAATTGCAAGATCTACAAGAACAACTAGGAGATGGGAGATCCTAAATTTCGCAACATCGACTAGAGAGACACATATCAAATTGCAATCAAATAATTCCAAAGATTTTCGCAGAACAGAACAGTTCACTCGTTATTGCTAATTTCCGAAATCCGTTAAAGTTACAATATTGACCAGTTCAACTATTTTCGCTTTTTTTAGTACGACAATAAATAACTCTCATTTTTCAAATCCGCGGTTGAACACGCACGCCATAAAATATGTCATAAATATACGCAAGACCCAAAAGTTTCCATAAATATCGATTAACTGAATAACCTACTTTGGAATAATCCTTTTAATTGGAATTTTCACTGGTTTTAGCAATGAAACGAAATATCACTAATTGGCAATGGTAATCGATCAGTGAAATTCCACCGTATTAAATGATGAATATTCACTAATTAAGTAAAAAGTACACACTGACTAATTTATTCAGTGAAATTCTACTGATTCCGAGTAGCTAGATCTTTAACTCTACAATAAGTATTAAACCAGTAGAATTTTCACTGTTTAAATCGATGAATTTTCATTTGCTGGAAAAGGTACCAAATATTTACTGATGTTTTCAGTAACATTTTTCTGATTCTGAGTGACGGAATACACAACTCTGCGATCAATGAATGGTCGATCACTGAAAATCAGTGGTATTTTACTGGTTTAATAAGTCATTTTTCACTAGAATAAATTCCACATATTTACTTATTTTTTCAATAAAATTTCACTGATTTCTAAGTATCTGGGTCCACAAATTACACTTACAGTAAACACTTACTGAAAATACGTTAAATTTTACGGTTTTCATTCCCCAATACTTCTAATTACGCTTAAAAAAATATATGTATAATAACTGTTCCAAAATATAATACAATTCGTTCAAAAAACATTAACTTGTTCATATCTTGGAAATTTGTTTATTTTTCGATAAAAATAAGATATCAGTGGCTGACTCAAAAAAAAATTCAAGACTTCGTAAAATAAAATTTTCCACACAGTTTTCTGATGATAAAATTGACAAATGAATGAATAAAAAGTTTATGTCATTAATCGTTACAGTTTCTAATAAGCTTTAATATTGGTAATTCATTTCAAACTGATTTTTATAAGTAAAAAAAATCCGCAAGGAACATCATTTTTTGACTGACTTCGCCCCATTTGACGATTCGTTTTTCTCCGTTAATGACACGTCCGCGAATCGCTGCTCGATTCGATCTACGCGAAGTTGGGTCAATTTTTAAAAAATACCACTCTCACGTATATTTTCACGTGTATGGAAATGTGGTCGAGCGCCGGCGTTGCTTGGCTATTGATTCCTATTGCGTAGAGGGTGCCACAGTAGCGACTTGTCCCTCGTACCCCAAGGACCCCTCGTGCTTTTCTTCGTTCCTCTCGCAGGTCAGTTTTCACACGATTCCATTGCAATCATTCGCGAATCCCTAACATTTCAAGTCTCCCTTCAACATTCGTCATTAAAACCCTGAACATTCAGAGATGCTGCGCGTCAGTGTCATGGATACTGCTTCGTTTCAACAGTTTTTTCACGGTCGAGTTTCGAGGTATAAAACAGCGCTGTGTTCCATGACTCGGAAGTAAAAAACTTCAAACTTAGATTTTTCCTTCGAAATCCATACTTCAGGTGTTGAATTAGCGGAGAAAATCTTTATGCATCGTTTAGTTTGGCCCCGTAAAAATAAATCCAGGACAATGGAAATAATTGTTAGTTGTAAAATTTTCATGTATTCGCGTTGAAAACATTTGCGATAAATTTTGTTTTCGACATTAATGATGACGTGGAATGAATGTAGAGAAAAAGCGTTAAAATGGAAAGAAATCGCACTTATTTGTCACTTCACTCCCGCGAGGTCAGGGCCGTGGTGAAGTTTGAAACCAAATAATCTATCTTGTTGATGTCGGCCGTTTGAAGCGTAATACGCGCGCTTTTTAGGCAGTTATCGAATAGTAAATCAGACTCATTGCGAGGTTGATTGCGTTTCCTGGTAAGTTTGTTAAAATTTAGGCAAATTTCAACACTGTTAGTTGATTTTCGATAAAGTAATTTTTTTCGTGACGGAATAGCTTTTTCCATTTTTGGTAACTGAAGCAACAGTTATATTTTTCTGCAGCTATGATAAAATTCTTCATTTTCAGTTACTGTGGATGAATTGTGAAAATCGTGACTGCCATTGTTACAGTTACTTTCGTAAGTGACTGTAGCTGAATACCTTTTTCGTGATGAGTAATTGAAACTTGTTACTTTCAACGTAACTGTACTTTTCACAGTTACATTTATCAGTGACTGTAACTGTAACTGAGTTACGAGAAAATTCGAAAATGTGAGATTTTTTTTCTATTCAGTGAATTCCCAATGTAATATTTCCTAGTCATGTTAAAAAGATTGAAAAATGACTTTCTTAGTTTCGTTTATCGTCACCAGCGTGTTTGTTTTATCAAATGTTTATTTTCGATCTTTAAAGTTGATAGCAGAATTATGAATTGTAATGTTCAGAACAGCTCGTTTCAGCTGGAAGAAGTTATAGAAACTACTTTGATCTACTCGCGAGTAAATAATCAGTCATTTTACTTGCATTTACCTGTAAATATTGTCTCTGCGCAGGATTTTGGGACAGACATTTAATGAGATTTTTTTTTTCTTTTTGCTTTGAATACGTCATTTCTGGCAATGATGGTAAAAATATACGGACCGAATATATTATAATAAATTAAATAGCGTTTCTTCTGTATTGGTTGCAACAGTTCAACAAATACGATTTTATATAAATAAAAGCGATTTTCCTGGCATTATTGCTCTTTACTATTTTGCATCGTTTTAATGTGCTTTTTGATATTTTGATGAAGGTTCAAAAAATTATGGATACTGGCCTTTTTATGTACTGTATTATAGGAAAAACATCAAAAAATTGTTAAAAAAAATTAGAGATGCTTGTAGATTACGATGTTTTTGTCGTTTTTTTACTTTTTTTGAGTACAATTGAAAATTTAAAAGTGAAAATTCATAGATTTTAGATTTTTGAAACTTGGCAACACTAACTTGAAGATTTTATGACTCAAATTTCAAAAATTAGGATATTAGTGAATTCAAAAATTTTACCCAGTGAATTTGAAAATTTAAGTATTTAAACGGGGTTCTAAATTAGGGGAATAAAAATAAAATTATTTCAAGATAACAATCGAAAAATTTAACAGGTTCAAGAATCGTAATTCAAAAATCTTAGAATTTCAAAATTGTGAAAACTGAAAATAAAAACAACTGACAAACTCCGAGGCTTGATCAAATACTTCGAAAATGTCGAAATACATCACTTCGAATTGAAACTTCAAAAAATTTGCACACAAACAATCAAAACGTCAAAAAATTCAAACATCGAAATCGTAAATTGTACCCATTTCAAACTTTTGAGTTTAAAAATTCAAAATTTGCAAGTCCCAAAACTTAAATCAGTAAACTGGGACACAAGTACACCAGTTCCCAACAATTCCACTCATTTCGACCTAACGTCCTTATTTTATTCTACCATACTTCATTATTTCAACATCTTCAGAAAGTAATGTACTGAACATACATATTCAGGATGGAGTCAACAGTCGGTGTTTGTGGGACCCTCGTTTGATTATCGCTCGAAAAACGAAACAATCTAAACATGGCAAATACAGCTCACCTCGTGCGGCGACAAAGCTCACGCGATTTGAAACCCCAAAAAAGCGTGGACAAACTCGAGATGAAAGAAATGAGGGGAAGACTAGTGGTAGAAAACCGAAAAAACATCGCCACTGCCAATTACGGGGCCACGAATGCGGGCTTCGATGACACCAGCCCTAACAAAAAGGTACGAATTTATTCGCGGTTGACAGTATATTTTTTCCGAAAACAAAAAAATTGTGAACTAATCTGCAAAAAATTTACCCAGTTTCGATATTGAACTTCAATGTATGTGACCGGGAATCCATACGAAGTTTTTTGGAACTTCGAAGAAGTCAATCGCTGTTCTGAGTGAAGTTTAAAATATTGGCGAACTTCCTTTTTTGCGCAGATCAGACCCGCGAGTGAAGTTGGAGGCGGAGAAGCAAGTAAACTTGGTAGTAACGAAGGGAAGGCTATCTTTCGACCAGAAGCTGGCGAAGACGAACGCGAAAATTGGGACAGTAAACTGACCTTTCTATTGGCCACTGTTGGCTACGCTGTTGGTTTGGGAAATGTGTGGAGATTTCCATACTTGGCGCAGAAAAATGGGGGAGGTACGAATGAGATATTCAAATATACTGAACTCAAAGTTCACAATCTATGGAAATCTACGTGTTTAACACACGATGCCAAACTTCGTCCATTTTTTAATTAAAAAACCGACAGTCGCTGGTTTCAAAAAGAAAATATTTTGTATCATTATTATCATCACAACTGCTTATGTGACATTATGAAAGTTATTTCCCCAATTTTAGGGGCTTTCCTAATACCGTACTTCGTAATGTTGGCAATAGAAGGAATTCCTATATTTTACCTTGAATTAGCGATTGGGCAAAGGTTACGAAAGGGTGCTATAGGTGTTTGGAATCAGGTAAATGTTATGAATGAGTCATAGTTCAGGTTAAATCAGGTGCATTTGAGGTATTTCAAGAAAATGTGTTATTTAGAATGAAAAAATACAATACAGATCTTAACACAAAAAATCAAAAACATTGCAGGTCTCTCCATACTTGGGAGGTATAGGTATAAGCAGTGCAGTAGTATCCTTCAATGTGGCACTTTACTACAATACTATTATTGCCTGGTGCCTATTCTATTTTGTGCAGGTACCTAATACTAATACAGTTACAGTTGTTCAGTTGGTTATGCAAATCTACAGATTGAAAAATTATGGATGAAAATAATTTAATCTCGATACTATAGTACAGAGATTCGATTGACAAAAATTGACAAATTTTGACTCTCGATATGAAATTCCCGAACAAAAATTCGATGATAGATTGAAAATTTCGAATTTTGGAATGTGAAAAAAATCACTGAAGTGGGGGGTGTCAAAATTTAGAAATCCGTGAATTTGAAGTTGCAATCTCGGAAATTTGGAGTGGGAATTCTGACAGTCGAAAATTTTGCAAATTTTGACTTGGGAATTGGAAAATTCGAAGATTTGAACCTGAGATTTGGGAATTTTAAAACTGAAATCACGTGCATACATAATTCTTCAACAATTTCGAAATTTGACAACCAGAACTCGAAACTCCGAAAATTTAGGGGTTCTATTCCAGAATTGTGTGAATTTCGAAACTTGAGACTTGAAAATCTCAGATTCTCTCGAATTTGGAAGTTTCAAGTTGAAAACGTCAAAAATTAGTCAACTTTAGTTTAATTAATAGAAAGAAACTAGTATTATAAAAAAAAGTTACATTACTTGAAGATAAGGACGAAATTCCGATTGAATATATAATCTTTCCAGAACATTTTGAACCAAAAAACACTGTATTACAGTTTTTTTCCGTTTCTTCCGCTCCATTAAGTATGCTAAAATCTAAAGAAAGTCACAAAAAACTTGCAGATAAAAAAAAATGTAAAATATGTTCATTAACCCTTATTTTCTAGAGTTTTCAATCGGAATTACCTTGGGCGGAATGTCCCAACAAATATTTTCAAAATGGATCTTACTCAACCGAGCCAGAATGTTCGGTAATTTTACCCAAAATAAAAAACTTAACCAAAAATCACCAAACCCCAGGGATTTTCCAAAAGTCTCATGTAAAAATAATAAAACATTTTAGGCTAGCAGTCCAACCCAATACTTTTGGTATCGAACAACACTAATGATATCGAAAGACATAAATACACCGGAAGTATTCAACTGGAAAATTGCTTTTGCACTAGTGATCGCATGGATTCTGGTCTACATGTGCATGATCAAAGGAATCGCGTCTTCTGGAAAAGTAATACTCCATATCACTAAAATTTTCAACCAACTCCAATCTTCGGAGTGCAATGATCGCTCAGAGTTACCGATAGAATTTTCAAAAATTGCTTTGGAACTCGTAAAAAATATTTGCAGGTTGTGTACGTTACAGCGACATTCCCGTACATCGTGCTAATTATTTTTTTCTTCCGTGGTGTCACTTTACCTGGAATGTCCGATGGCGTCCGACATTTATTTACGCCGAAGGTAAATGATTCTTAAATTAATTGTTGTACAAAAATGATGTATCGAGCACGGATGATGAGTAGATCATAGTTTAGTCACATTTTATTTAGTCAAGATCACTCGCAGTAGATTCGTCTGTACAAAAAGTGGGATTTGATAATTTTGGGAGTCGATTTGTCCTTCCAAGTCCTTAAAATACAGTCGAATTTCGACATGAGTCATTAGAATACGGTCAATATCGGATTTAAGTAATGTAAATACAGTGAAAGCTGTAATTGAATACTAAAAATACAATATGCAGTCAATAAAATTCCTTCAAGTACAGTAAATTTTCAAAATCAGTCCTTTAAATACAGCCGCTTCTCGACATTGGTCCTTAAAATACAGTGAACAGTTGAACTGTTGGTAGAAGCTCTTCAAATACTGTAAACTTTCAATTAAAGTCCTCTAAATACAGTGAACTCCCGACACGAGTCCTTAAAATACATTTAACACCCGATCTAAATGCTGCAAGTACAGTAAAATCTCCATGAAAGTACTCAAAATACAGTGTGATCTCAATATCAGTCCTTCAAATACAGTCAACTACAAAAGTTTGTCAAATACAGTTACCTCCCGATATAACTCCTAAAAATACAACAAATAAAGTTAAATCCTGAAATGAGTCTTCAAAATACAGTGAAAATTTCTTTAAATGCTCGAAATACAGTGTATTTTCAATGAATATCCTTCAAATATAGCAGACTCACGGAATAAGTTCTTCAAATACAGTGAATCCTCGATATAAGCAACAAAGTAATGATTACTGTAAACCTCTCTGTTCGAAAAAAGTAATCGCAACCATAATCCACCCAAAGTCCAAAAGTCACCATAAATTTTGTTGTATCTGTCAAAGTAACGGACCTTATAATTTATCGACTGTATTTGTATTTTAGTGGTATACGTTAACAGACCCAGTAGTGTGGTTGGAAGCAGGAACACAAATATTCTTTTCTTTGGGCCTGGCTTTTGGAGGTTTGATAGCTTTTTCTTCGTATAATCCTGTCAATAATAACTGTTACCGAGACGCTATAATGGTTAGTTTAACTAATTGCTTTACATCGATGTTCGCTGGGATCGTCGTTTTCTCGATTATCGGTAAATATACGATTTTTACTCTGATAAGTTTTGTTCATTTTCATGCGAATTATAGCCCTCAACAGCAAATTATTACGTCAAGTTAAAAAACTGACCAGTTTCGAAAAAACTCGTACTTAGGGATTGTGACCTTCTATTCCATTTTGTAGGCTTCAAAGCTACAATGGTGTACGAACAATGTTTAGTTGACAGAAACGAAACCCTTATTAGCACATTTGGGAATAAAGAAAGTATACCCAATGAAATACCAGCACCTGGAACACTTTTAAATGTTTCGAACAAAATGGGGTTATGGGACAGCGTGATCATGCCGGATTTGCCTGAGTGCGATCTTCAAAAAGAATTGGACAATGTAATTTTTGGATAATATCAAAAATTTTGGACGATTTTGATGGAAATTGACGACTTTTTGACATTGCAGTCCGCTTCTGGTACTGGACTGGCTTTCATCATTTTTACGGAGGCGATAAACCAATTCCCAGGTGCTCAGTTTTGGTCGGTTTTGTTCTTCCTCATGCTTTTCACTTTGGGAATCGACTCGCAGTTTGGGACACTCGAAGGCGTTGTGACCAGTATCGTCGATATGAAACTTTTGCCCAATTTGAGAAAAGAAATTTTGACTGGTTCGTGAAATAGCGGGGAAATTTTTTTTTTTTTTTCAACATTTTTGACGATGTTTTTCGATTTGTTTGCAGGGGTTATTTGCTTGGTGTGCTGCGTGATTTCGATGGGGTTCGCCCACGGCGCGGGAAGTTACGTTTTTGTACTTTTCGACAATTTTAGTGGGAATTTTCCGTTACTCATCATCGCGTTTTTCGAGTGCATCGGTATTTCTTGGGTGTACGGGGTGAAAAGGTACTGCAAAATTATGCCTTGATTAGTTATTGTATTCATCATTAGTGGTTAATTATGGATCATGGTTGTGGATAATCATAATTATGAATTCTTAGGGCGGGTTTTCAAAGTTCCGGAAGTCTTTCGAAAGTTACGAAAGTTTCCGGAAATTTTCGAACAATTCTACATTCTTTCGTATTCTATCTAGCCGAAGGCGAAATCTCTAGTTTAAAAAAACGGTTGCTTCGATGTACGATCTAATCTACATAGTTAAAATTGTGAAGATTCTTTACAAACGGTCCTCTATTCTTCAGAAGAAAGATTCCTAGTCTCCAAAAAAGTTTGACTCAAAATCTGTACATTTTATAGTCATCCCTTAAAAATGTAATTTTTGGTAATCAAAAAACACTACGAAAAACTTGAGAAACATTTTGAGACGTCGCTGTAAACATTGCAGATTCGCTGACGACATAGAACTAATGACCGGAAATCGTCCCGGTCTCTACTGGCTGATATGCTGGAAGTATCTTAGCCCCATGGCAATGCTGAGTATTCTAGTGGCTTCTTTCATCGACATAGCGGTCGAAGGCAGTGGCTACTCGGCTTGGGTCGCCAGCAAAGGCATCACAGAAAAACAAGACTGGCCGCTTTGGGCCCTAGTTTTGATCATCATTTTGATTCTCGCGTCCGTATTATGGATACCAGTAGTCGCTATTTCTAGGTACGTCCATTTTTCATTTTTTACCGCTACTCCGATGACTAATAATCAATTCTTCGACTAAACAATCAAAAAGCTCAACTTCCCACTTCGTACTCAATTTGCTCCTCAAATTTTCGAGCTTGCAAATTTCAGGATTCACATTTTGAATCCTCAAATTCAGTCCTGAAAATCCGGAAAATCCAGGACTTTTCAAACCTGAGAGGCAATTTTCGTAAATGGAAATTTCCTGATCAGATTTTTCGGGGTCCCCATAATCGACGACAATGAAAAAGCTTGGTTCCCGGCGGCGGATCTCAAGGAGTTCCACGGGATCATGCCGCACGAGGTGACCGCCGCAGAGACGTTACTTTTTTGTATAAGAAGCGACGGTTCCGAAGGGTTCTGTTGCCCTACGGGCGGGCCTAATGACGACGACGACGAAGACATAACCTAGAAAACATAGCAAGGAAGCCGGTTCTTCGCCTCGGTGTACTGCCACGCCGGGCGAATCGTCATTCGCGTTAACAGTGTACGTTTTTACTGCTGGTTCTTCCATTCGGAGAACGAACATTCAAAAGGGGCTCGCATCAGTAAAATTTACATTCGATCTATTTTTTCGGTGTATTAGGGGAAGAAATGAACCTTATTCAACTGTGACTTGGCACCTTCTGAATTTTCAGAGTTGGTTTGTTGATTCTTGAGTGTCACCGCGAGCGTGTCGGATGTGAAATTTTTGAAGAAAGTAGGAAATTTTCCGAGTGTGATTGAATCGTTTGATATTTTGAGGATTTTTTGGTTCCAAATGGTTCCAAGGTGGAAAATTTTTAATATGAGTGAAAATTGTGTAAATTACGCTTGAGTGAAAATTTTAATCAAGTTCATTGAGTTAATTTTTAATTGGGTGGAATTTTGGGAATTTTAGAGTAATGTTCAACTTATTTTGAGGGGAATCCCCACTCAATCTAGATTTGTAGGGTTTTGAGTCGAATTGAGTGAATTTCCAGTCAACGAAATTCAGAGAGTTATAGTCCAATATTTTCTGATGTTCAGTTATGAAAACTTTGACGTGCTTGCGGTGACATTTGGAAGTGTTTTTTTCGAGCGGAATGTCAGACGTTGCGCGCGTCAATTATATCGAAACCGAGAAGTCTGCCGCACTTAAAATACGCGATGTTTACCGCACTTCAATTGAACTTATTACTCCGCTATTTTAACGGCGTCCTGTGACCTTTTATGCAGCGAAACTATATGAAATAGTGATTCAAGGGGTACTTTTGTTTCAGGTAATTTGATTACATCTCTTTTTTATTGGCTTTTTAAACATTCTCGTCAGTTTCGAAATAGACTGAAATCATTAAAATCTACTGTAGCTAATCATTTTAGAAAAGTCTGTGACATTTTTTCGGAATAACAGAAAGTTTATGGAAGTTGTAAAATATTTTCGGAAAAATTTTGTGTCCATTTTTGAATGTCTTCAAACATAATGTTGAATTATCGGAAATTATGGAGAATTTTCGGAAATAGAATCATTGAAAGTTTTTTAAAAGCTTGCAAATCGAGGGAAGAGGGAAAAAGTTGAATATGAACAATCAAAAAAAAAAAAAAGAACTATCTCCAACAATTCCTCAATGTTTTCAAATTGAAAAAAAATTTTAAGATTCGTAATGTGCTGAAAATGTTTCGAAAATGTGCAGAAATCGCCGAAAATCTCGTAAATTTAATAATACGTTCAGAATTCATTGAAACTCCCGATGATTGTTGAAAAAAAAGCCACGAATATTGTCTTTGCGTGAGTTCATAAAACCCATCCGAAATCTCTAGAATTTACGAAAAGTTACAAAAAGTAGCTCAGGATAATAGAGTAAAATTAATAATATTAATAATAATAATATATATATATAATATAATAATAATAGTAATAGTAATAGAGTAAAATTCGATATAAAAATTCCACCGTTCATGAAATTCCAAACAATTTCGAAGCAAAAAAATCCAAAGGTACCTATCAAAAATTTCTTGAAATTCTAAAAAAGAAAAATCTTCAACTGTTCTCCAAAAAATGAAAAAACACAAGTTCAAAAATACCAATTATCGAAGATTCCTCGAAATAATCACGAATACAAAGAAATTCGCAAGAACCTCCAATACCTTCAAAATTCTATATAAAATCATAAAAACGCCCCAAAGAATTAAGTTGCCTACAAACCCTTAACAACGAAAAAACCTCCCTCGAATAAAATTAAAAAAATTCCCACAGTCCATACAAATTTTCAAAAGTTTGCGATGAATAAAAAACAATGTACATTGAAAAACCAGCAATAAAAAAGCCACTTTCATAATTTTATAAGAAGCATGTAGCTGACACAATATAGCTCAAAACCATAAAAAGGTCACGGGACGAGCTTGAAATGTCAAAACAAATCACTGTTGAGCGAATTTCGATTGTTGATGGTGTTACATAAGTTAGTCAATATTAGCTACAAAAAAACTTTTAAATGCAGTTCGAGGTGTTAATGAAGTATCGGCCTTCGCGATATCAGTCTTAAGAAAATGTAACAAATATAAGACAGATTTACTCTAAATATATCATCGACATTCGCAGATTGATAATTCAGTCGCATCGAGTAATTTCGATCTGATGTGTCCCGCAAAGGAAAAAATTACCAGAATTGCCCCAGTCGATTTTGTATGACTTCAAAAATTTCTGATTTCGAATTTTCGGCTGGCAAAAAAGAAAGAAGAGGGTATACGTTTTCACGGAATATTTCGCGTGAAAACTATGTTTCATTATTAAAAAATGCAGTGAACAAAAAAGTGTAGAACTGGCCCTGGTCGACTGAATTATGAACTCATGCAAAATGACGATAATGGTGTATGAAATTTTCCATGTTAAAATTACGACGGTCGAGATGTTGAGACGAATATCGCCTTATCACGATTTAAGGTTGCACTTTTTTCACCATCTACAGCGATGATTTGGATGATATACACTTATTTTAGCTTATCAATCCGTGCTACCAAAAGACTATACATGTTGTGATTAGAAAAATAATGAGTACTTCCGTTGATTATACCTGCATTCCGATGTACTTGATAGTGAACAGGTATGTGTGTTAATCACGAAAAATATTGAAGTATTCATATTATTTGTGTTCGATACGTAACGTATGTCAGTCTTATGTGGTTTGTGTTTTTATATACGGAGCATATAGAAAAAAAATGTTTTCATTAGATTCTAAAAAAAAGAAATGCTGTTTGAATCAAAATTCATCATCTTGGACGTCTTATCAGTTCGGTGGATCGAAATTGGAAATTAAACTTCGAGTTTAGATTTCGATTTTCAAATTTAGGTACGAATTCTGAATTTCAGTTGCAATATTCAAATTGAAAATTTTCAAATTTGGGTTTCTGTAACTTTCGACAATTTTAAAAACATCTCAAGTTTCAAATTTTCAAGTTTTTATCTCAAAAATGACAGGTAATAATTGCAGAATTCCTCGAACTGGAAATCTATCAATTTTACAGTCACTGAACAACTCTATATGACTCGTATATAAATGCAAATCATGTATAGTTTTTTCAATGAGTCAGGTACAAATATTTTTTCTAGTTTAGAGAACAAAAAAATAAGAAGCCTTTTAAACGCAGTGTCATAATAATCACGAAAGGTCATTTATAGAGTAGGTGCCGTCCGAGAAACTGTAATTTTATTAGAAGCATTATTTTCTATCTGCTACTTTCAAGAATGCGATGACCGCCAGTTGAAAGCTTTTTCTGATCTGTCGGTGCCAAAATATGTTTCAAAATCAAGTCAATGATAAACTACTGATTTTCTCAGACTAGTGGAATACGAGTTACTGAAAAGTTTATTAACATTATTTTTATGAGTACTACAATAATTAATCGCTAAGTTATCTGTATTTGAATTGCTAAGATTTATTCCCAGTTATATTGTAATTTCTATACAAACTGAAGATACGAAAAAAGTTTCGACTGGTCTGAAAGGTAGCCTGATCACGTTGAAAGTAAAAACATAGAGATAGGCAAACTCATACGTCATATTTGCGTGCGACGCATTGAAATCATACGTGCAGAACACCTGATTGCTCTCTTAATCAGTTACAGTGAAATCCTACTGATTTTCAATGATTATTTGATGATGCAGGATCAGTGAATACGTAAAACGTTTTTCAATCAATAAATGCTTACTGATTGTAACAGTAAAATCAACTTATCGAATCAGTGAGATTCACTAATCGGAACAGAGAATACAGTGCACTTATTTAATTAGTATACTGTCAAAAACCACTGATGGATTAGTTTCCCCGTTTCACGGCTACCTAAAAAACTATTTTTCCTTTTCCTCCGTGAAAAATCAGCGATTTTCAATTTCACTGCCATAATCAGTGAAGATTTCACTGTTCTAGATTAAGAGGGTGTAAAATGCAGAAAAGTGAAAGCTTTTCTGCCAGACAATAAAACTTTTTCTTTCTGAAGAGTAAGGAACAGTTCACTGACAATAAGTTGATCATCGATAGTCATTAACTATTTGACAATAATAATGTATTTACACGCGCTGCAATTTTTACGCGTGCGTCATACATAGTTTGAGAGTAAATGAGAGAATTATTAAGTTAACCTGTCGAAAGAGCGGATCTTTACGTATTAATAATCGATTTGTTTACATACTATGAAATTTTGAATTTTCTTCACGGTTTTTGAGGAAAACCTTTATGAACATAAATATTTTTCATTTTGAAAACGGTAGGATTGAACGTAAAATAGTCTATGTGAGGCGAAAAAAATTTACGAATTCACGAATTACTGACTTTTTAATTCCAGAAGTCGTCGATCGTAATTTTGTCTGACCGTACAATTTTTTGAAATCGTTCGGAAAATCGGGAATTCATACTCAACAGAATAAATCTTCCGCCAATTTTGAATTTCCTTTTTTTGTACCCCTTTTTTCCTTCTCTTTATAAAAACCGTAATGTTTACAGGCTGTTCATGTTCACGTGCATGAAAACTTACCGCAAATTACAAAACGAAGTTATACTATATCTTCGTAGAAATTGTTGTCCATGTGCTTTGTTTAGCAATAATTGAAAATATAGTCGTTATTACTGTTGACATATACTATATACACATTGTTGCGTGAAAAAAGTACCTTTATGATGTTACTGACAAAGGTTGAAATTGTTTTATCAAAGATTTAATAACGAATAAGAGAATATATCACCCGCTAAGGCTGACTGTATCCCGTATAAAATTTTATACTGTTGCATATTGTAAAATAAACATATACATACTTGAATTAGATACGTTAAACACTTGACGGTAAAAACAGTGGTTTTTGTACCGTAAGTGATTTTTGTTCAATCATTCATATGTGATCCGCTCTTTCGAAAAATGTGACAAAAACAATTTTATGGTATTCATTTTTATGCGTTTTCTTGAAGTACTGTGATATTATTTGTACAAATAAGGTTTATTTGATAATTGATGAAAATTGAAGCCTGTTCTAGTTATCAATTTTCGGAAGAAATATACCGTGAAAAAACCATAAATTTATAATCTACATAGCACTAAAAACACTCCATTCAATTCGACTGTTTTTTAGATGCATACAATTATTTAAAAACTTCCGGAATTTTTTTTCAAAGTGATGACTTTGAGCCGAAAAAACATTTTTTAACCATTTTGATTACGAAATTTTTCTTCTGCTCCAAGTCACAAATTTAATTAACAATTCCAAAGATCGAAAAAATGTACTGCTTTTGTCGGTTCATCAATATATTTTATAGAATTGTTATCAGTTTGATAAACTGAAGTGAACAATTGATTTTCTTATACATCCTGTAGTTATATTTACGAGGAACAGGAGCATAATGTTATTTATACAAATGTTATAATTGTTGATGATCGAAATACGACAATAATTGCGTTAAGCGAAGTAATTGTACTTGTAGTTCAATTTTTAGCACGATGTAAATACTGGAAAATCTAGGTGCTTACATGATACGATAATGTAATAAAATAGCGTCTACGATGACTGTGGTGATGTTGATTTACATTTTGGGACTGATATTGATAAGCATTACGAATTTCTTTTTATTTTATTGACCATGATTATTTGCAAATGATTTTACGTGATGTTATTTTTAATTCCGGTTATTACGAGAAAAATTGAATTCCGAAAATGAAAAAAAAATTTTATTGGTTAAAACTACAATGCAAAAGTTGTCGAGTTCCAAATATTACTGCATATCATTAAACATAAGTCATACAGAAAATTTCATTGATTTTTTATCAATTTTTCGTGTATTTTCCAACCTTTCACTTTAGTTTATTGTACTTGATATTTTTAAAAAGTACACAAATAAAGAAAAAAATAGTTTTCAGATACAGTAGTTTATTGAAATACTGAATTACAATATTGATTTTGTATGCAACGAGAAATTGAATCAATATAGATGTCTAAGGTGTTAAATTTAACAGAATGATTCATTTGTTGCGCTGATTTGTGTACCGTTGAATTTATATTGATTGTGAAATATTGTAGGATAAGCATATAAGATTGTTGTTCAACTATAGCGCGTAACTTTGAGCTCTATTATTAATGAATAAATGATACGTGAAATGTGCGGGACGAAGTTATGGGTTATGCGTTTTTCATCCTTGCCTATTGTTAGTTAGTTCCATATGGATAAACATCGAGAACGTAATCGTTATCATGAATTTGAGATAATAGATTAAATCACATTATCACGAATTCTGATAAGCATACGAAATTTACAAAAGGAAATACGATACACTGTATCTATTGAAAAAACCCCTTTAAAAGATATTCGAAATAATCACGTATCGAAGGAAAAAGATGGAAAACGAAATCGGGAAATTCTAACTTCGAATAACGCAGGTTATCGGAATAGAGAAAAACACCCGGCATCTTCGATCAATAATGGAACTCCTTATCGTTGTCTTTTCGCATTGCTCTGCGCCATTCATTTTGCTTCTAATAGCGTCTCCGTCCTAGATACACATTTTCCACCCTCTTAATTCAATGTTTCATGAGTTTCTTTGGAGTTCAAAGACGGAGCCAAGTTTTAATAAACCCCCTTCAAACCCTGAGGCAACTCTTTTCTGCTGTAGTTATATCTTGAAAGGCTTCTGAATTTTTACGATTTCGTCATATGTATGGTATGAAAGAATTGAAAGAATTTTCTAAAATTGTTCAATTTTCTAAAATCCATCACACTCTAATAGAATTCGAACAATTTCTCAAAACCTTTAAAAATCCTCATGTATTATCAAAATTCTCGAAAATGACCGGAATCCCTCTGTTACCAAAATACAAACTTTCCTGAAAACTTACGAACGTTGATGAAAATTTACAAAAATCCAGCAAAATTTCAGAAAATTCTGAAAAATCACCATTCATGCGTTTTGAAAATTTGCATTCATTCCTCAATTCAAATCACATAACGACTTCAACTCGTAGTAAAGTTTTCTACTTTCTCCATCTGGTGTTGTTGACAGAAGATTTTTCAATACCACTGGCAAAAACTCAAAATCCAAATAGTTGTACAAGTTCATTCCATGAATCAGCTTTGGTCGTTCCATACTGATATTCTACAAGAAATTTAACAAGTTCATCAAACCATGTCAAATAAAATAAATTTATTGTTTTTAATCTTAAGGAGGAGAAATATTGGAGTTCGTTTTTGCTTTGTTCAATTAATGAGGAAAATTCATTTTCTCATACTAGTATTTTCAGTATTTGTATTTACTATGAGTGCTGTGTTTTGAGGATCCATTTCAATGGCTTTTTTGAAATACTTCAGAGCTTCTTTGTAATCATTCAATCGGACATGCGAATACATGGCGACGTGAATGTGAAGCAATTGACTTTTTCCAGAGTCATCTGCATATATTTTTATCAAGCTTTTCAAGTATTCGACTGATTTTTCAGAAGAAATTCTGTCACAGCATGTGAAATAAGTAATAGTGGCTGGCAAGTATCCTTTATCTGATGCTCTTTTGAGGAACTGGGCAGCCTCATGCTTGAGTAAAACAAAAAAATTGATTTAGAACACGTATGTATTGTTCAGTTCGGAATATTGCATTTTTTTTAATTTGCGTAAGTTCGTTCCCATCAAAAGTCAGAGGGAAAAAATTACGTAACTTTCAAATTTTTGGGGTTTTGACCATTGCAAATATGAAATAATCATAACTTATCAAAGAACGGGCAAAATTTGAGAAATGTCGAGAATTTCCAGTCAACTCATTTCATCGAATAAATCATACCAAAAAAAATTGAAATAATACCTTTTTTTCGTCAACGACCAAACAGACATATTCGCGATTATTTTGGGCATTTCTTCAAATGCATTAGTCATTAATTTTTTCATGTACAAAAAACAATTCAATTGCTAAAATTTGTAAGTACTTTGCAGAATATATCTCTCACCCAATTTTCGCCAAACTTCATGAGGCACAATCCTTTGTAATGCAAAAATATCTCATTATCTGGCCATTGGGACCCAACATAATCCAAGCATTTCTCCGCGAGTTCAAGTACATTGCAATTCATCAAACCCAACGCAAGCTGCAAATGAATCGTGCAGCTTTTCGGTCTCGTCTGATAAATTTTCCTATAAACCATCTCAGATTTGCTATACTCCTTCATTTCTGTATAACACTGTGCCAGATGAATTCCAAAAATCGGACTTTCTGAAAGCTCGAAAGCTTTAAAAAAAGCGTCTTCCTCTGGTGCACTCGGTTTTCCGGGCCAGCCATATTGATAAAGTCGTCGACCGTAGCGTAAATTTCTCGCGAAAATGTAGTGGAAAGTTGCACATTTATCGTTGATTTTGAGAGCATTTTTGGAAAAATGCATCGCCTCAGAAGTACCTAAAACGAAATTGCTGATAGCTATACTTTTCAAGCCATCGAGAGTGCTCCTTGCCGTCTCGTTAAGATCTGCTCGACTTGAAACATCACGTTCCATACATTCAGCTTCGAAATCAAGACCAAGTTTCTTCAGAGCGTCGATTTGGAGTGAAGATGTTAGAAGATCAACAGCTTCTTTCGACAATCCTTGCTCTTTCAAATTTCTAAAGGTACAGGGTTTTTTTGTTGTTGAAATAACAAGTGTCTGTTTTTAAGGCAGAAAAATCTTTACTTTTGACGCATTTTAACTGACAATGAGAAACGTGCGATTTTTAAGAATTTTGAAAAATTATCAATCAATTGTTCAAAATGTGCCCTAAATGTGCGACAAGGGTTTATTATCTATGATTATCATGAAAATAATTGTTATCGTGATTCTTACTCTTTATAGAAAATCCGCTTGGCCACGTCCAGCTTCAACAAGTTTATTTTGATGTTTTCCAAATCATCCTCCACAATCGCTTTGATAGTTCGGCTGACCAACCACATTATTTTCAGAATAGGGATGTCGTCTTCATCGTAGTCATTTTGGGCATCTTTGTTAGCTTTTGGCTCACGGTGTTCGAAGGAATTCATTACGATATCGTCTAATCTCCATGTACGAAAATCATTGGCGAAACTGGTACTGGCACTCATTTTTAAGCGAATTTTAAAATATCCTCGAAAAATATGAACCTTTGGAAGAGAACGTCGCAACTCTTCTTTTTCCGATTAATGCTTGTACTGAATCGCGTATTCTAAAACGCACACTTATATTGCAAGATATTGGAGGTACATATTGGAACATTGGAGGGTTTAATCGAACGATCAGGTAATAACTTCTCCATCTGCTCTGAGATAAAAATGAATTTGAAATCTAACAAACATGATTATCGTGCTAATGCGGAGTTGCTCTTTCATTATTATTAGTCCAGTTTTCTGTCGTGATTTTAACGTGATCGGACGCTAAATTCGTGCCAATCGAGTATTATTAGGTACTTGGTTGCACGGTGTTAATTTCTTTGACTTACGATTTTGTTGATGCTATCTTCGTATTGGATCTATGATAATTTGAAACAGCGTTTCGAGGTGGTACGTGACAAACCTTGGGGTCAAACTTTTTTTTAATCATTCTATTCTTTGCTATCGTAGATTTTTTATTCGTTGTGGAAAAATATTATCATGTTGACGACGGAAAAACCCGTTATGCTTAGCCTGATACTTGAACCTAATCTACTGATAACCTTCATATTCGACCTGATGAATTTTTTCTGTTTTATTAATTTATAAGAAAAATCTGATAGCGTGAAAATAATTATTCAATAAGTGTTCCTTTAACATTAACGAATTATTTTCGATGATTCTTGAATTGTTTTCTTTGAACTTTTTCTGGATGGAAGATGGTAAAAATGAAGCGGAATGTTATACATTTGCAATGAAAATATCCTTAAAACCGTATAAGAAATTAAGTAGCGAAATGACGAATAATTTTTGTGCCATCTTGGGTTTTTAATTTTTTAGGCTTTTAGACAAATCAAGAAATTGATGAATATCAATGAAAAATTGTTTACAGACGAATTGTAGGTTGGAAAATATTTTTAGCATCACTTATTTTTCAGCTTTAAGCCAAATTGAACAATTGATAAATATAGTCAAATTGTTTGTAAGTCAATTGATAGTGAAATATTTTCTTCGCTCATCGAATTTTTGGCTTAGGTCAGTTTGTGGACAGTAAATTGCGTGATGATGTTGTTGTTTGATGATTGTTTCTAAATAAATTGTAAGTGTAAAAACTATTTTTCGTTTCTTCAATATTTTTTATCTTTGAGGAAAATTGGAGTATGAATACTAATAATTATCAATATTTATAATTGATCACAATATTGTTTAGATATTTTTCATAAAGTCCGTCGAATTCCATAGCTCGGGGCGGAGCAAAGTAATAATCGCTTGAGTCTGTATAATGAGATTATTGGCCTGCATCACGAAAACAAAATTTTGTCTCCAGAGACGGCGAAAAACGCGTGACGAAATTAGCCATCTTAGATTCATTCAAGCCTGCAATAAGTCAAGGTCGTATCCCTTTTAATCAAAAAGTAATGCGTATGGAGCATATTAACTACTCTATGCAGTTACGCGTCCAACGGGCGCGCTAACCTAATCTAGTCCTGTACTAAAATTGATATTGTAATAAAAAATTGAAAAATCATCCATTAGAATTCTAACTGTTTTTATATACGCACCCGTTAGAAATCTAACAAAATTTATAGAAAATCATAAATTAAAATTTTAATACGAGATTTATTTTCGCCATAGATATTTCTGTTTTTTTTTTTTTTAATAATATTCATCTATGACTTTCATAGACATTTCGATGGGCGCCATGTGTAATCTGCTCGACAGGCGGTCTCTAAAATTCAAAAGATAAATTTTTGACACTATGATTGGTTCGAACCCCAGTACATTATCATCTTCAAGATGGATACGCTTCTACTTGCTTCGAAAAAAAATGTGAAATAATCAGAAGATAAAGTTTCATAATGGTTCTTAAGAAGTCTTTTTTTTTGAACAAAACCGGATTGTTAGGGCTGGAATATACATTCTAGTCCTTTTTTAACCTATCTCTGTGTATTTTTTCATCTTATCACATAATCACAACGAACTGAAGCAGGAACCTTGAACAGCTGTGGGTTTACATGTTTTGTTTTTATCATTCGTTCAAAACTTGATATTTTCATCACAGTTTTATTCGAGAAATTATGCAACTTTAGAAAGATGACGTAACTATTTTAACAGTCCACTTTTTGAAACTATTTTGGGACTTTTTTTGTTGGAATACAGAATCTTGAATTGACTCATTTTCATGTTTAGGAAATTCAGTGAAAAAATATGAAAAATGCGGACAATTTTAAGAAGGATTTAACGCGGTTATGATCATTTTCATTATTACAGAAATTTATAAACGTTTATAAATAAAAGTGACCAAGACAAGGCGCGGTGATCAGAGTTCGAGATCATTGATATTCTTTTATCAGCATATTCTTTTATCAGCATAAAAATAAATTATTCGATCGTTCGAATGAGAAATTGTGAGATAATTTCAGTGATTTATTGTAGATCTTATAAAAAAAAAATTTACAGTAATGAATGACAACAATCATTGAATCTTATAATCATTACGAAAAAATTGAGGTTCTTGTCTTTTACGAAGTCGTAAAGATTTTACACAAAAATTATGGACGAAGTCGACAGTTTGGTTGGTCAAAACATATGCAACTCTTACGCAAAAATGAATTTCACAGAAAATCATTACCAAAAAAACCAAAATGCAGAATGATTCATCGGCTTCAATGATTCAATGTTAACATTGTAGTTTTATCTCATTGTCAGCGCAGATTATCGAATGATTAACTGATTTTCGATTGAGCACTTGATTTTGGGATGAAATATTCTGCGATATAAGCGTGCGTTTCATGATGCACATTCAGTCTCAGACGAAAAGTCACGATTTTGACATCGGATCATTTTTACACAACATTCACTTAAAATGAGCGATAGTGAAAGTTCTTTTGAGTGTCCCCATAAATGGGGAATGGAAGATCTTGTGAAAAGTTATTTCGAAAATCGTAAACCGCAGGCCAACGAAGACATGCAAAACGACTACGATGAAGACGAAATACCCATGTTGAGGATGATGTGGATCGTAATTGAAATTTATGGAGCGGTTCTCGTGGAAGATTCGGAAAACATCAAAACGAACTTGTTGAAGCTCGACGTGGCCAAGCAGATTTTTTATAAAGAGTAAGATCTACAATAAACATGACGATCGAAATGATTAAATTATTAGACATATGCATTGTTACAATGATTGAAAACTTCAAAGTTCCTAGTTACAAAAAATGCTATATAAAAAATCTGTTCTACTCAGATACGAATTTTCCGTACAAAATGAAAAATAAAAATTGATCCTCATACTTCCAGAAATTTTGAAGAGCAAGGATTGTCAAAAAAGGTCATGGACCATGTAACAAATGCTTTAAAAATCCACGCTCTGAAAAAACTCGGTCTCAATTACGAAGCTGAATTCATCGAGCGTGGTATCACGAATCTTGAAAATCTTAATGACACAGAACAAAGTACTCTCGAAGGCTTGAAAAGTATAGCTTTCAGCAACCTTTCCTCGGACAAGGAGGCGCTGCAATTTTCGAAGAAAGCACTAGAAATTAATGAAAAATGTGCGATTTTCCACTTCGTTCTCGCGAAAAATTTACGTTACGGTCGGCGACGCAATAACTTTGGCCGACATGAAAAACCAAGTGCACTAGAGAAAGACGCTTTTTCCAAAGCTTATGAGCTTTCTGGAGATCCAGTTTTTGGAGTTTATTTGGCACAGTGTCATAAAGAAACGAAGGAATACAAGGAATCGGAGAAAATTTATCGGAAAATATACGAGGCAAGACCGGAAAGTTGCAAGATTCAGTTGCGACTTGCGTTGGGTTTTATCAATTTCGAGGTTTTCGAACTTGCGGGAAATTGCTTGGATTATGTTGGGTCCAAATGGCCGGAAAATAAGATATTCTTGCATTACAAAGGGTTGTACCTCATGAAGTCGAACAAAAATTTGGTGAGTATTTTAGTTTTTGGAAAATAGTTTAAGAAAAAAGGGGGGTGTCATCCATTTAATTACGGTTGATGACATGGCGTGGGGGAGGGGGGTCTATTTTGAGAGTGTTGTTGTAATATAGGGCATAATATTGAATAATATTCATATTGAAATATCATTTCATTATGTATTTTCACGTCCAAATAATATAATTTTTTCTAAAGATATGCTTTCAATATAAGGATGAAGCGGCCCAGTTCTTGGAAAAAGCCGCAGATAAAGGAAATTTGATAGCTGCTGTCAGTTATATGGAATGCAGTGAAATGATCGACTCAGAAAAGTCAGTCAAATACTTGAAAAACTTGATCGAAATCCATGCAAATGACTATGGAAAAAGTCAACTGCTTCACATATACGTCGCCATGTATTCCCATGTCCGACTGAACGATTACATTCAAGCTCTGGAGTATTTCAAAAAAGCCATCGAAATGGATCCTCGAAACCCAATACTCATGGTAAATACAAAGTGTGGAATTTGTCTCGTCAAATATACTAAAAATACAAGTTTAATTGATTTAATTTTTATTTTTCTACATTTTATGATAACGATAATTACATATTTTGATATTAATATTATGATAAAATATGATCATATCGTATTATATTGGAAATTATATATTTTTGTACTGATTTTTGTATATTTTGAAAATAATTTCTTTTTTTTAAGTGTACAATTATTCATGTTTAATATTTAGTTCGACATAATTTTTATACATTTTTACGATTTCTTTCAGAATTTCAGTATGAAAAGAGCGTTGCCGTTCAATGGAATCGATGTGTACAGATATTTGGAAGATGATTTTTTGAAAGTGGTTTCAAAAAATCTTTACCTCTCACCAAACGAAGAGAAAAAGAAACTTTACGATGAGTTAATGTCCTTATGTAATTCTAGTGGCGAATTTAGACATGGAAAACATGCACAACTGTTCAAGGCGGAAAATTCTTGGAGGCGCAGATTATAGGAGATTAACACTTTTTCAATGTAACACTTCAGAAAAAAGTTTTTATTCAATACTCGCTTTCATCAATTAAACTGATTCAAAATTATCACATTTCGTAAAGATCATAGAGACAGAAATATCAGATTGAGCGATATTCCTTTTAAATTGATGACATTAGAGATGTTTTTATTTCTGATTCGAAGATATCATGCTGTTTAGATAGTATACACTGAGAGAATTGGATTGATTTCTTTTCAATTGTTCTAAATAATGTATTATTGAATCTACCAATAAAAATCAGTAATGACTTCTCAGCCAATACTCGTATAATCTTCGTTTTCGTATAGCTGATATTTTCCCTTAGTGTGGGTGCAACAATTTTGAGGTTCTTGAGGTTCGTCAACATTCGAGTTTCACTTTAATGTTAAAATTTGTACTTTTCCATGTTTTTTTTTGTACTGGATCTTGAGTTTCATAATTTTTTATATTTTCTCCTCCTAAAATAAATCTTCCAGTTACCACAACTTTCAGATTAGTTAAGTCGATAAGTTTTCGAACTTCGAAATTTGTCTTGTATCGGAAAGTTTCAGTCCTCGAATTTTATACTTGCGTACGTACTTTTGAACGTGAATGACCTCAACATCACTGTCCAGCTGAACCTTGAGATATACTACTGAAACCATCAAATCAGCCAGACTTTGCTTGCTCAACTGCATCTTGACCTGTACTACTGAAACCATGAGATCTTCCTGTCTTTAATTTTTCATTATTAAAAGAAATTGATGAAAATAATCAGCCCTGAAATTATCTGTTTGGAAAAATCAAAAGACGAAACTGTCCGACTGAATCTTGATCTATGCTACTGAAACCATGAAATCTAGTCTTTGATTCTTCATTATTAAAAAAAAAAAATGGATGAAAATAATCAGTCTCGAAATTACCCGCTTTCAAAACTGAATATACGACACCACTCGACATAACTGTCCTACTAAACGTTGGTATACACTACTGAAACCATGAAATCTATTCATATTCTGTCTTAATGACGGAATATGCCAATTTTAAACTTCTTCTCTAATTTACTCTTTCGCTTGTTTCAATTTAATAATTCATGAGATTTGAGAACTCTTGGAAGTTAAAAATCAAATCATAGAATTCTTGAGCTTCCGAATTCAAAAAATGTTCTGCGGTCATAAGGGACTAACCGACTTTTCAATCAAGGAATTTCCTTACGTAATTTCAGAACAAAAGAACCCTATTAAAAAGTCAGTTAGCCCTTTTTAATCGTAGACCCTTGATTTGAGGTCGTGTCCTAGACTTTACAGATTTACGAAAAGTTGACAAATTCATGGAAAGTTACAATAATGACCCATCAACCTGTTGTTAATAATATCTATTATATTGTGATTTATGTAATTTATGTGATATAAATCTATAATTAATTCAATTTTTATTCTTCATCATTCACACGCAAGTAAACTTTCAGTTTAACCTCCAATCAACTGTAAAAGAAAAAACCAATAAGTATTTTTCAGAATAATATCGACAGCGATCAATAAATTTGTTGAACTTTTTTTTTCACAAGTGGAATACAACTCTTATTTGTACGCAATTCAACAAATCGGTCACGCTCACCCGCAAAATAGACGAAAAACCCGTCATCCTTCCAACAATTCCCGAAAAACAAATACAGTCGCAAAACGAGACCTTATAAATGATTCATCCATCCCCGGGGAACACGATAGCTGAAGTGGATCGCGGAACTCGTTCCTTCTTTTCATCCCTTTCGCTCGCTGATTTCTATTTACAGTGGTAATCCTATCACAATCTAGAATCCGGCAAGAACAATACCGGGAAAGATCGTATATACAGCGTCTGGAGGAGGAACGTGAAACAGGGAGGAAATAATGGACGATAGTCGGGGAACAAAAAAGTCAGATATAGACATCGGCCGCGAAGGGGAGGAAAAGCTGGGCGAAATAATGCTTAACAAGCCGACTTGAAAGGGCGGCCACCATTTTGAGTCAATACTTGAAGGCCTTCGCTCGTTAAGAATATTTTACTTCTCGAACCTGACTCGCCTTCCCCATCATCTTCCGCCTTTGGCGCGCACACGGGATGGAAATTTTTTTTGCCCTACGCCCTGCGAAACCTCATCTTATTCGTTTTATTTCTCCACCCCCGAGACGGCTCTCACCCGAGACTTCCAGGCAAGATTGACCGACGAAGAGAGATGGCAATTCGACGTTGCCAAGCCCACTTTTCACCCTACTCGCCGAACCCTCGCCGCTCTTTCACCCTTGGACCCTCTTTTTTCCACCGAAAACTCCTGCACCCCACCCTCCTCCCCCCGACCCTACCGCGTAATCACTGTCCCATTTCGTCTCGTTTTTTTCCTAATTCATACCCAATCCCGTCACTCTCGGCATTTCAATTTATGCCTGTTGAACGATCCATTAGAGAACCGTTTCCCGAGCGGTCTCTTCGTTTTACTTCGCACTTGGTATTTTGGAAATTTGTTGGAATGAGGTATAAATGTGGAATGATTTGGGAATTTTTATTTTTGAAGGAGAATGATTACGATATGGGGAAATTAATTGAAATTGAGAAGGGTGAGGAAGATTATTAGAGCAATATTATTTTGTGGAGTTTGTTAATTTCGAGGAACAATTGTTGAAAATTTTTTTTCAAATCGTATGGAATTTGACGAAATTCGTGGATGTTGGCTTTAATTTTCAAAAAAACTGATCATCTAGATAATATGACAAATATTTGTGTAACTTTTGAAGAATTTTAAGGAAATTACAGACGCCTGAGAAATTGATTGAAGATCTAATGAAGTTTTTGAGTTATAAATCATCGAAATTAAAATGAATGCTACGTAAAGTTCTAGAGTATTTTTGAAATAACCTGGATCGGGAAATTTCGAAAATATCTTGCGAATATACTACTTATGACGAATTTACAAAAATTATATGTGATAAGCTTTTTTTGTTATCACCTTGCGAAAAAAAATGTCGCTTGATTTTGAATAAGAGTATTATTTCACATAATCGAAAATTTATGGGTTGTAGTCAGCGAATCTTCAGTAGTTTAAGTAAATTCAGAAATTATGATGATTTTTGATGAATTTCTCAATATTCTCATCATTTTTTAGAGAGATTGAGAACAATCGCTGGTCATTTCTCTCGGTGGAACTATTCGAAAAACCATTTTTTCAGATAATAAAAATTACTGCAGATCATCAAAATGATTGGAAATATTGATATCATCACTCATAATTTTAGAGAAAATCGGAAATTGGTAGAGTGCATTCTCATCCAAAATAACAAGCGGTTGTTGTATTTTTAAAAATAGTTTCAAGAAATTTTTGAGAATCTCTTAAAAGTTTGTAGAAAATTTGAAATTTTTGAAGTACAATCAGATTGACCATAAACATCGGAATATTACATGTTTTGAAGTCCACGAAAATTTCAAGAGAATAAACAAAACTTGAAATTCGCACAATATTTTTTGAAAATTTGAAAAAATTTCCACCTATTCCCTTCTGTTTACTCCAATAAGAATTTTTCGAAGACTATCGTAAATTTTTTAACAATTGTTTAAAGTTCAAAAAGATCCCGAATATTCCCTAGAATATCAATAGATTGTCGCAATATATTTAGAAATTTGTATGTATTCTGAAAAATTCTCTCAAACTTCTGGACAGTCTCGAATGTATGAAAAAATCTTCGAAATTCATCAGTTGTCTGATGTGAAAACCATCAAAACTTCTCGAAAATTTTCAAAATTGAAAATTAGTCCAAGATCTTTCGACTATTCAAACCTATTGATTTTTCAAATGCTAAAAAAATTCTTCGTAATAGAAAAAAATGCGCAGCAACAAGCAACTCAGTTCCCAGGCAGAACTGAATATTCAGTGAACTGAGCAGAATTTCCAGTTGAAGATTCTAAAATTTCCTGCGTATCTGGAAAACCAGAAAAAACTTGCCCTACATTTCACCGAAAATTCCATCAAAATAAATAAACTCCTCGAAACTTCAATCAAGCCCCAAAACCCCAACTCCTTTTCATCTTCAACGAAACCCACTCCCCTACTAATTAGCCCCCACACCCATCCCACCAATCACCTCCCCGAAACCCCCCAAAAAAGACAATATTACTCGAAAAAGCGCGAGCCTTGGGCAGTCCCGGCTCCAGAGCCGAAAACAATGAAGCGCCGCGGGAGAGTGACTGGAAAAATAAATCAGGCGTGCTCCGCTTCCGTTTCGCAATTGTAACAACTTTAACCCCTGCTCATTGTTGCGTTTTTTTCTCTTCGCGCGCTTAACCGTTTGACCGGATTCAACCCTTCGTCGCCGTCCATTCCTGCCTCGTTCCCTCCTCGGCGTTTTTTCTTCTTTCTTTTTCGGCTTCCCCGCGGCTCTTCATTTCGACAGACGACCTGACAACTTCTCCCTGAATCGCGCGAACAATCGCGCCGGAGCGTAGGTAATAAGCCGGGAGAAACAAAAACTGGTCGCGCCAGGTAAAACAATGGGGTCGCTCCCTCGGCGGGGCGAAAACGCCGGAGACACCAGGAGTAAGTTCGCGTGTGAAACTCAAGAACCTGCAGCGGCGACTCGCGGAATGAAACAAAAACCCGCAGCTGCGCGCGGTGCATATGTTAAAACCTCGCGACATCCTCATTGTCTCATTTCGTCCTCTTGTCAAAATGCCATCATAATTTCCATGCACTTGTTTTTTGGCCTTTCCTCACATTATTATTTCATCACCCTTTCGCTACTTTTTTCCCCGCTCGTTCATTTTCCCCATCGCGGGCCCTTTGTCTCAGTCCACACCTTGTCTTCCTTGCGGAACAGGTTTAGTTACTTTGATATGCTGGTTATTGTTTCTGGGAAAGGGGTGAGTTTGAGATTTTCGTCCTGGGAGGACGTTTTTGGCGATTTCTTCGCGGTGGGAAATTCAAATTTAGACATTATTCAACTTCGTGTTTTCTGAGTACTTATTTCGGAATCGTGCAATTCAGAAATTACGAAATTTGGGAACTCGAAAACTTTTTAATCGTAGAATAATCACATTGCAAAGACAAATTTGGAAGTGATAACCTTCAAGCTCTCATCACGAGCTTTAAGGTTAAGTCTCAAGTTGTGTGGTCGGAATAACCTTCAAGTTGAGGGGAATTTCCATAATGTATATCGTGTTGCATCCAGTCGAAAAGCGGATTGAATCCAGGGAAAATAACGGATCCGATTGTCAGAGGAGAGAAGTGGATAACGAGACAGTAGAGACAAAAGCTACAATTTTTTGCTGGGGCAGCTGGCTCGAAAGGGGGACATTACTTAATAATTGTGCGCATCCGGGGTGCGGTCCAGCTCGCATTGTTTCAGAATCGGTAAATGGTCGCCCGCTGGCGGATACGGGAAAAAGGGTTAAGGATTAAGTAAGAAAAGAGCTCGCTGCCTGGACCTACAATGGACACCTGGACGGTCTCGTGCACAACGGATTCGGCAAAAAACATTCCTTTCTAGACCACTGTCCAACCACCGGCATCTGCTAATTCTTTCATGCATACCTAACGACCCACGGGTAATAATGTTCCCTTGGACGTTTTGATTGTGCCCTATTTTTCGGGTTTTTTTCTTCAGTGGATTTTAGATGTACGTATTGGGTACAGAAATTTATTCTCGGTTTTTGCTGATCGTGAATGCAATTGAGATTCGAATAGTTTTTCCGCGACGACAGGAAAATGGCCAGATGGCGAAAATGTGTGGAAAATGAAAGAGAGTACTTTGACATTTGGTTTGTGTTGTTTTTTTTTAATATGAATTTCGGGGGATTTGGATTTTGTTAAAACCTGTATGCGAATTTTTTATTTTATTATTAAAAAAATTCTTGTTCTAGTGTAAAAATTTCAATACCATGAGAATTTTCAAATTTTGGAATTATTGGGAATTGAAGACGATGTCGAAACCAAAATGTCGAAATTGGAAAGTTCGAAAAATTCTTAACTTTGAGTTCAAAAATTCAAACTAAAAATTAAAATTTGAACATTAAAAAAATCAACAGTGTTGCGATTATGATGATTGCGATATTCAAGAATTCTCAAGTTTTTTTCAAAATAAGTACTCATTTTAATTAGTAAAATTTCGGTTTCAAATCGTTATAAATTTCAGAGTTGAACGCGAACAATGGCTGAATTCGAACAATGAAAGATTTATCAAGACGAAAAAGGCTGATTTTCACATTCAATTTTTGACTAGACGATTCGATTATCAGGGAGGATTCAGAATATTTGGAGGGGGAGGGGGGGAGGAGTTCCAGTGTTGGAGTTTTTTTATACCATTTATGAATGATTATAGCATAATTTTTAATTCTTGCCTCTTTGATATTTTATGGCAGGGTCCAGGAGTTTTCCTAATTTTCACCATTCTTAAAAGGTTTATTCATATTCCTTGAATCTATTTGAATCAAGATTCAATTGGAAATCTTGAAGATAATTGAAGTTAAACGGATTCCAAGTTTAATTTGAATTGAACGAAGTTGAGTTTGTCCTCTTCAGAATTCAAGAATTTTGAGTTTTAATACTGCGGTTGGTAAATAGTTAACTACACGTTTCGATATTAAAAATCTATTATTACGGAAAAAACCTATTTTTTTACAGGAATTCAGAGTGTACAGTTTTTTAATGTCTTACTTCCATTTGGAATTATAGGACTTTTCGTGTTTTTCAAGGGGGTCGAAAATTTTTTATTGCAACCCTCTTGAAAGGTGATGGTTTTATATATTCAATATTCATGTTCGATAAATTTATTTAGACCAAGATCTAAATAAAAGATACAGGTGTGATTTGAAATAAATGAATAAGAAACTCGTTCGAATTGCATACACATCCACGTTTCTACTCCAGGGTACCTAAATTTTGCGTTTTATCATTGAATTTGTCCAATTTTCGACTTTAGGTAACTCAATATTCAAAATTCCAGAATGTTATTGAGGAGAAATTGAATTTGTTCTTAATAAGTTCAAAATTAACAGTGTTGTTTGAAGTCCATTCGGAATTGTGATGAATTTAAAATTTCTCATCCGAACTAAAGTCTTTTGGTCCTTAAATTATAATAAATTATTCAATTTTGGAATAAAAAATTCTGAAATTGTACCCCAAATGTACAGAAAATCTGAATGCAACTTACGAATATTACTTACGAATTACGAACCTAAGCTTACGAATTGTGAATTCATTCGAATTCAATGAAATTCAATTCCTCAGTCCATAATTTATTCATTACAAGTTTTAACATAAAAGTTGTCAAATTGTTGACTTTACAAAATCTTTATACTGAAAATCTGAAAATATTACGGAAGAACGTGATTTATTATTTTATCTATTCATTATTATTATTATTAATTACAAGTTTTCATATTGAAATTATAAAAGTCTTGCTTCTCGAATTACAATACCAAATTTTTCAGAACTGAGAATCATATTATAGTACCTTAAACGTACAAAAAATCTGAGTCAACAATTTTTGAAACTTTCTTCTATCTTTTCTTCTCCGGAAAATTTTTAGTTTTCTCACATGCTAATTTCCATGTAAATTCAATAATAATAATTATTATGGCATTCACTACAATTCCAAAATTTCTAGTTTCCCAGAACATTATATCAGTAAAGACTTATTTCTAGAAGATAAAATTAATAAATCCTTATCAAACACCACGTTTTTCAAAACTGCTAAGCACTTCTGCATGAAAACTTTATCAGATTATCCGATGTGATAACAAGTATGGCGAGTTTGCCTTTTCTCCAGTTTCTTCATGGACGTCAGTTTACATGTATACGCCCCCTCAGTTTAAACAGCCATAACTTTCATGGAGATTTAATGTTCAGTTCAGAAATGGACGACTTAAAACTTTTGCTTTGTTTATCTTTATAAATTTGAGGATTGTATTTAATTGAAAATATCGATTACTTCTTTCAGAATCCACGAATTTTAAGTAAGTGATTGCAAGATTTTCGGAAGTTCGGGAGGGTTTTTTGGAAGTTTCATTGTTATGGGAAATCTTTGGAAGTTTTTGAAAAATTATACGATTTTTTTTGTCACAGCATTTAGAGTTTTACAAAAAAATGTGGAAATTTCTCTCAAATTCCTAAGATTTTTGAGTGAGTTTATTTTTTAGCGTGACAACTGTAGGAACTTGAAGTTATTTCTGCAAAAAAATTAATTCATGTTTTATATTTTCATTCATTCCATCTTTTATTTTTCAAAGTATTCAATAAACAGTAATTTTGTAAGTTTTCAAAAATTTTCTAAGTTTTCAAATATTTCTAGTAATCATGGAAATCATTGTGAATTTCCGAAAATGTCAAAATTCCACCACTTTGCCAATAATTTAAAGATAATTCCTTAAGCTCATCAGAAGTTTCCGAAGTTTAAACAAATTCCCAAAAATTCCGAAAAAATTTTGAAATATCCAATCAATTCTTCGTAATCCTGAAACTTTATAAATCTTGAAAATTTCTCGACAAAAACTCATAAACTTCATTATTATCTTCCAATTTCTGAAGTTAAACACAAAGTCCACTAGACATTACAACAAATCTACTGACCTGACAAAAAATCGTCTAATATACGTGAATTCGTCCATAAACGATCGTCTTCATAACCGACGTACAGTATGCAATTTTATCTTAAGCAATCGTTAAAAAGACGATCGTCTTTCGAAAAATCTTCTCCAGAAAGACGACATTTCGACGATTTTTACCCATGGGATAAAAACAAAAACACAGTCGTCTCCTCACGTTGCTCTCACGTTCTCTGACATCTACATGTACGCTCTAGTAAGATACCGGGCATGGGACAAGAGACATTGAAAAGGCTTTCAAAGGGTTATGTGGAGACCACGTCTGACCGGATTCACGAAATTCGCCCCCTCTACATGACCATTAAAAGGGCGGCCCTCAGAACGACCATCAGCTCATTCGTTATTCATTTAAATTGCGAGAGGCCAGTATCAAATCAACCATTCGTTACGTTGACACGCGATAAATTCTTCCGAAAATCGGAATTTTTCCTATATGTGGTAATGTTAATTGACCACATGAAATTTTTTTTGTCCGTTATACTCATTCAAAACTCTGTAAGATAATGCTATGGCAGGGATGTGTTCCATAGTGGTTTGAACAACAGTGTTTTTGGTGTTCTTGAGTGTTTATAGTGTTTTATCGTGTTTTGTAGCCTTGTTCAGTAGTTTCATCCCTGAGGATGCGATGGAACAGGGTTGTTGCGCTTTTATGATCGTGAAATTCCATGACATTTATAGGTTTTACAGAATATCAATGGAAACTTTTCCGGGACGACTTATTGATGTTTTAACAGTGCTTCAGTAATTTATTACTGACAAGATTTCTTTGATGATACACGTTTTCTATTGAAAATAGATTTTCGATACTTCATGATACCGGAATTCAAGAATTTTTGAAATTTCAAAAACTTCGAAACACCGAAATTTCGGAACTTTAAAAACTTCTGAGCTCCGAAGTTTCGAAATTCTTGAAAAGACGCCGAAATTTTAGATTTGAAAAATTTTGAAAACCTTGAAACTGAACAACTTTTGAATTTTGAATTCGTTTAAAACTTTCAAGTTCGTTTGAAATTTCAGAATTTTAAAACTTTATAGCTTATGAACTTCGAAAAACATCGAAATTTTCACATTCATGCGCATTCGTAAAAACTTTACAATACGAAAACTTCGAAGATTTCGAAATTTTTGAGCTCAAAAATTTCAAATCTGCAATATTTCAAATTTAACTAGAGATCTTTGAATTTGTTCGTACTTTTGGAATTCTGTCGAAGTCTCAAAACTTTTAAATTCCGAACCTTTCGAATCTTCCAAAATTTCCGAAACTATCGAAACTTCGAATCTGCATGGTTATTGAAAACTTCAAAATTCCCGAATTTCCAAAATTTACACAGCTTCAAAAGTTCCACAAGTCCACGAACTCCGAAACTTGAAAACTTTTAAACTTTAAAAATTTCTGAAATTCTAAATTTGAAAACTAAAAGGACTTCCGAATCTTCTGAAATTTTCTACACTTCCAAGACTTGAGGACTTCATATCATTATTCTCCGAAATTACAGAACTTCAAAAATTTCCGAAGCTTTGACAGTTTTAAAACTGCGAAAATTTCGAAATTCCACAACTACGAAAATTCAAAGTGCTTCTAATTTTCAAAATCCAAAGACTCGCGCGCGAATGACTGAAAAATTATTACGCTCCACGAGAATTCTAACATTTTTCTAGGGTCAAAACGAAATTCCCTGACCATTCCAGAATTTTTTTATGTGTTTTTAGCAGCAAAAAAACAAATGTCATATTACGAAAAGTCGTGTAGTATTAACTTACGTGTTTTCCAAAATTGACGACTATTATTACTTAGTGGTGCACGTTAATCACAGAAGAACATTTAAATAAACAATGACAATTAGCAATTGATGATTTCAATATTTTCTTGGTTTTCTTTTTCTTGTATTCTTTTTCCTTCATTTATTACGGAGTTAATTCACAATGAGAATTTTAATAACCGAAAAATGAAATATTTCTTGCGATCAAGGAATGTCTCCTTTGGACAAGTAATTTCCCGATCTCACATCAATTTTGTTGATAACTCTAAAGCTTTCACAAATTTCTAGAGCCGAAATCACTCGATCCAAAACTATTTTTTGAAATATCAAGGATTTTGTAATAATCCATGCGATGTAAAATTAATTTTTCAAGTCAAATCATCAAAAACCAAAATGTTCGTTGTAATAGACTGTTTTGTAAAATAAACAAAATTCCGTCATCCTCATATCAAGCGACTAGAATATTGCGCTGCTTTCAACGATTTTACGATTAGAATTCAGAACCGAAAAATTTGAGAATAATTCGAGGGAACAAATCAAACAAATGACAGAATTTGGTAATGCTTGAAATAGAAAGTTGACACTTTACATGTTCAGATGTTTACAAATTAGTTCCTCTCATACTAAACTCCACAAAATTTAAGAAAAATCCACTTAAAATCAAAACCATCAAAGATTCCTCCACGCTCTCCAAAATTGTGCAAACGCCGAAATTTATGCACGATTCCCCTCCCCCCTTCCCCCTCAAAAAAATGGTCCCAATTTTCAAAAATCCAAACTATCATCCAAAAATTCTGTACCCTTCACAAAACTTCTGAAATCCCAGTGAAAGTTCCAAACCCCTCTTACCCCCTCGAATTCAACTCCGAAAAGTTTCCAAATTTTCGCACCCCCAAAATCTTTCTAAGAATCCCCCTTGAAAAAAAAAAATGTCGGACGAGACGGCCATAGACGTCCACGCACCGTACCCCCGGTCTTTGTACGAGGGTAGGGGGGTGGGGTAAGAGCCATTGATTTTGAATATGTAATCCCGGGCATTTTATTATTCCGGCATCGAATAGGCTCCTGTCGGCGAGGGGTTCGCAGGGGCCGCCTCCGGAGTTCGCCTCCGCCGCCCCTGCTCTCCCAGCGTTTTCAACCCCGTCGTCTACGACCCTCAACCCCGCGCAACCCCCGGCGATCTTGACACGCGATTGAATATTTTTTCGCCGTGCGCGATTGGTTCCTTGTAGTGTTCGTACTCAGGCTCGCCACCTGTCGAGCCGAAGAATCGCCATGGTAACGGGGCAAGCCTGGTCGCCATCGGAAAAGAGGGTGAATCCTGCGAGGGTGTATCCTTCCCGTGGCGCAAGGACAACGCACCCACACAACCGGCGCAACATAAATAAAGACGCGCAGCTCTCTTGGAGAAAATCTTCTTTCTCCACGGTTTTCACATTCCAGTATGTTCCCTCGTTATCGTTCCCCCTCGCCAAAGTAACGAGGGCGGATTTCTATATTGAATTTTGAGCGACTCCTTTTTAAGCCCGAGAAATGCTCGGAAATGAAGTTAAAATGACGGGGGCGCCGCTTCTTTCGTGTGGACTCGGGGCGAGATTGGATTACGGTTTTTCGATCGATTTCGGACGTTTTTTGCAGGGATGGAAAAAGTATTTGCTTGGTGCTGGAACGACCCTTGTGAGGACCTTATAAGAT